>JAJOOO010000466.1:0-63107 GCA_029582685.1 Solanum piurae | reverse complement strand
CTCTTGGAGAATGGATTTTTTTGAAAGCCAATTTTTTCTTGACAACTCAAATAAGAAATGAAGATTGCATAAGAAAGTTGATCCAAAAAAAATATAAAGTTTATGAGAAATGTTTGAATGATCTAGAAATCAAAATGGGTCGCTCAAAATTTAAAAAAGTTTACATTTGCCAAATCTATACAAATAATAGAGTGAAATTGACGTCAATAAAATGACATTGCTATTGAATTTTACGGATTAGTAAAAGATTAGTGAAATGAAAGTAGTGGATAGAGGTGGGGAAGACGATGGAGGAAGAGATGTTTCAATGGAGAAAAATGTGTATTGAAGAAGACAACAAAATAAAAATAAAAAAAATTAAAGAAAATAAAAGGGGACCCACTAATTTCATTTACCTCTTAATAAGAAAATTTACATATTTTAAAGATTTAATATATATAAAAAAAACTATTTAAATAATTTGTTATATATTGACCAATAAAAAAAAGCCATGTGTAGGGCTTTAAAAATTCAGTTTTTTTTTTCTTTTTCACGCACTTTCAGGAAAGTGCACTCACTCTCTCTGTCACATCATCCCTTAGGGGGTGTTTTAATTACTTAAAAGATGTTAAGGGGGTATATAAACACCCGTGTTTAAGTACTAAAGTGAGTTTTCGTGCCAAGTTCAGGAGGGATTTTATGTCTTTTTCCTTTTTTTTATTAGCTACTAGAAAATAAATAGAATAATTAAAATTTAGTAAGAATTAAGTAGGTTGTCTAACAACACATATTAACTCATTTAAGCCTAATCTGCTCATTTATTATGGACAAACAACACAAATTTCAACAGTTTAAGGGCTAATTACCTGTCTTTTAGTAACTTTTCAAAATTATAAAAAGTGTCAAATTTCAGTCCCCAGATACATGAGGTTACAATAAGGTATAATTTGTTTCAGATACAATATTGTGTTCAAACAGATTCGCGTGATTGAAAAAAGTGAGATATGATTACAATTTCAAAAATAATAATCTTTTGTGCGTGGAATACTATATCATGATATTCCGTAATATAGAAGACATTGGGAGAAATGATATTTTTTCTGCTAAGTAGAAATAAATTTTATAAGTAAATGTTATTATTATTGTGGTTATTTCTCAAGTGAATCTTGTGACTAAGGTAAGATTTAGTGTTAGATTTATGTGCTACTAAGCATATTTGTGATAGTAAAATAATTCTTGTACTAGACCCAAGTTGAAGAAGTATAATAACTTATTTATATGGATGATTCAAGAATTATTCAAGTTCTTTTGAGAATTTTGGTTTTCTTTAACTGACTCCTAAAAATTATTGCTTGATCCTTGTTCCTAGCTAATATTCGGACCAACTTGGCTATTGAGGAATATTATTGCTATTAGTTTGGGTGTTTTATGTTTCTAATATTCATATCAATTTAATTTTGTGAAATTATTAGAAAAATTGGAGAATAATTACAATAATTTTAGTATGGTACAATTGCATTGATCCTAACAATATTTTTATGAGCAATGATAATTGTAATTATTTTTTCAAGAATTTTCAAAAATAATTATAATTTAGGCTCAATTTAAAATTTATAGCTATAATTTACTTAGTTACGATTTGTTATTCCATGTTAAAAAAAGGATAGAAGCGAGCGAGATAGATTGAAATAGAGAGATTCGTAACTATGACCTCATTTGTTTGCACTTAATGGAAATCTGAATCTGAATGGTTCAAACATTAGACCATTAAACATGTTTTTTTTTTCTATTAAAAATTTCTTAATGGGTCTGAAATGGTCTAAATGAATCAGATCTATGACAGAGAGTTATTCTCATTCAGACTCTTTTAAAGATACTTTTATTTTCGGAAAAAAAATTGTGCTCCATATTTTTTTCTTCAAAAAAAATAATCAATCTTCTCTCATTCTCCAACTTTATTAGTTATCCAAATGATTTTCCTTAAATTTTTAATTTTTGTTCTTGTTGCTTGTTTATCAAGAATTGATCAAACTTATTGTAAAAAAATTATTTGATTAAAATGCAAAGCAATTTCATAAATATATGTTATTGAAATCGGACGATGATTCCTTTATAAATTTGTTTAAAATCATTTGAATATATCATATTCATTAAAAAAATTTAGAAAGAGCACATGAGCAAACATATTATAGAACATAGAGATGCTTCACTTATTTATCTAAGATCAGTTTGTGTTAAATTATTATTTTTCAAAAAGAGATGATTACATTTTTTCTAGCGATTATTTTTATTATTATAATTTATATATGTAGTCAATGTTGTCTCATTTTACTTTAATCAAACTTTAAATATTTATTTATAATTCAATTATTAAACGTTTATTAAAGAATGACATTTTTTCTAATACTTTGTTAATGTTTCACTTATTTATCTAAGATTAGTTTGTGTTAAATTATTTTTTTGCAAAAAAGAGATGATTACATTTTTTCTAGCGATTATTTTTATTATTATAATTATATATGTAGTCAATGTTGTCTCATTTTACTTTAATCAAACTTTAAATATTTATTTATAATTCAATTATTAAATGCTTATTAAAGAATGACATTTTTTCTAATACTTTGTTAATGTAATGTTTAACGTATTTTATTTGAATTAGAACATTTATTGTGTTAACATATTTAAAAACAAACCATCTTAATAATTTAATGTTTAAATATACAAATAAAATCTTAATTCATGACATTCACAGATCTCTTAATCTCAATAAAAACGAACGAGGCCTACGTCATGCGTCCAACAAAAATACTACCTATATTTTCAAAGTTGGGAGCATTTAACCCAACTAGACAAAGCCATGTGTGCATGAGAGATCATACAGCTTCACTTTTACGTGGCAACTTATTAAAAGCTGTTCACTTCAATTATGAGATTAATCATATTTAGCAATGCTTCCAATGAAACGACTAGATACAATTGCCCGTGCCAATATATATTATTTTATTCCTTACTTTATTTGACTCACTTTAATATTTTAAATTATTAATTATTGTGATTTGTAATATTTTCTTTATGTAAATATCAAATTATATGTGTTACTCTTTGTCCCAATTTTTATGTGAGCACGTATGAAATTTTGAGAGTTAATTTTTTTTAAATTATTAGTTATTGTGATTTATAATACCATATTTTCATATTTTTTTAATACATAACATACTTAAAAAGAAAGTAAAATAAATAAATTAAAATAGAGTAGGTTCTAAATATAAATAGAAGAAATTGAAGTAGAAGGACAAACCGGAGGACGAGAATCCTAAGTAGCCCAATATATGTTGCTCTATTTGTTTCAATTTATATGACTATCTTCTCATTTTAAAATAGTTTAAGTTATTAATTATTGTGATCAACTGTATTTTTTATGTAATTTAAAATAACATGTTATTTCATCTGTCTCAATTTATAAAGTAATTTTTTTCATAATTTAAATATATAACATACTAAAAATGAAAACAACACAAAAAACATTAGAATAAAACTATTAAATACAAATAATGAAAATAATTGGATAGCAACAATATTGAAGAGCTTGAGGAAATTATTAAGCAGCCGCCCAAGTTTCTTAAATTGCGGCTTATTATATCATATATTATTAAAAGTGAAAAACTCTAACCTTTAAAGTTGGATTATCATTTTACCCTCTCATTATATTAAAATATTATAAATTATTTAATTAATTAAATAATAAAAATAAAATTATAATTCACCCAAGGCTTAATTATATGTTTCAAGCTCAAAAATAAAATTCTATGTGTTTAGATAAACAAAACGTCAAAACATTTCAAACAATGAATATTTAAAGGAGGCTGCTTTATTAAAATGTTGTCATATTATAGTAGCAAAAATAATGATAGGAAATAATAATTTCTCTCATTTTACAAGCTTTCCAAAATTAGTTTATACATATTTCAAATTTTTAACTACGTTAATTTAGAAACAATGAATATTTAAAGGAGGCTGCTTTTTTAAATGTTGTCATACTAAATGTTAATAATAGCTAAAATAATGATAGGAAATAATAATTTCTCTCATTTTACCAGCTTTCCAAAATTAGTTTATACATTTTCGGAATGATTATAAATAATTAAAAATAAATAATAGGTATATAATTTAATAAAATAATTGCTATAAAAACTTGCAGTACCTTATGACTTTATATAATTTTCTATAGCGCTAATGTTATAAGTTCAAAAATACTTTAAAGAGATAAAAATAATTTCAGAAAGAGTCTTTTTCACTACCCCGTTAACTACACATACGTACAAGGTATGCTATTTATTAAATTAATAAATTTATATTATCTTGAGCTCGTAGTTATAAATTTTTTGTAGAAATTGAAGAGTTGTCTTTTCATTATTCAATACAGATTATTATATTTGTCAATTTCCTTCATATATCAACTCACACTTTTGCATTACTCTTCTTTTACTCAAACATACTTCCTTATTCATGTTTAGGTAAATATATTCTACTGATTTTTTCTTCTCTTCCTCTTATTACTATTTTACATTTTTCATTCCAATTTATTGATGCTATTTTTTCTAATTTTGTCTTTCCTTTTTTTAATAGAAGTTGTTGTGTGCAATTCATATTATAATGCAAAAAGGAAAATCGACTTTATAGTGTTTTAAAAAATATAGATATAATAGTTGTTATGCATTTCAAGTTTTCTTTATATATACACTGTTGAATGTTGATGTATAGATTGAAAGTTTCTCAATGAATTGCAGGGATTATTGCGAGGTATGATTGATTAAACTCATTAGAAATACATATTCTTATTAAAACTCATTGGAATATTTTGATCCCTACAAAGTCAAAGTGAGTAACAACAATTTCGATCTTATTTGATACTCCCTCCATCCCATTTTATACAATATAGTTTGACTTGATACAAAGTTTAAGAAAGAAAGAATTTGAAAATCATGATCTAGAATAAGTGATGAAAACACATAAGAGTAGTGCAATGACATTACAGAGAATAATATATCTAAGAGAAAATACATCAAATCCCCCTTAAACTTGTCCATAAAACTCACTTTAGCATCATAACTTTACGGGTGTTTAAATACCCCCTAAATAACTTTCAAGTGAATTAAGTACCACCTTATACATACAATATCAGTTTCATGATTGGAAGGTGATGTACACACACGCCACATAAGCGCCACCTCAATGACACATTGATAACACGTCAGATTGTGAACAAATTTAATTTCATTTCTTTTTTCTTTTTCCACGTCATTTTTTGTTCTCATTTTCACTGTTCACTCATCTTCTTCATTGTTCCATGTTCTTCATTATTTCATAATCAATACAATACAAAAGTAACTGTTACCCTTTGTACAAATCCAACACCCACAACATAATTTCTAATAATTTGGTTAACATTGTGCGAAACAGTTAAAATGACTATACCGAGCAAGTGCTTCAACAACAACTTTGAAAAATTATCATCATCGTTGGAGCTGGGTTTGTTGGTGCTACTCTTGCTCATACTCTTGGGAATGTTTATTTTCAGTTTCATTTTTTGTTGTTTAACTTACTATTTCTCCATATTTTTATTTGCAAGTTTTTTGAAAGCTAAAGCTTAACAACCATGGTTGCTCTAAGGACAACCATCAATTGCTTCAACGACAATCGCCGGAGTTATTGTTGTTATATTAGGCTCAAAACCAACAGATCTGATGGTGGCTCGCCTGAAAAGCAAAAAAAATGAAAACAAATAAAGGGAAGAATGGAGGAAAGTCAGGAAAAGGGTATGGCCGACGTTTTTTTAATGGTTGCCGGCGTGGTGAAATTTCTTAGCGAGATTTGGTGGTCTCACGGCGACTGATCTCTCGCAAGAGCTTTAAACAGTGATGAACGAAGAACAAAGGGGTTGGGGTGAGGTCTGGCATGGTTGAGTTTCGTTGAATTTGTTGATTCGAGAAATGTTCTCTTGAAAGTGACCGCCGGCGGTGGAAAAAAGAGAGCTGGTACAGGTTGCTGAAAGAAGACAACGTGGGACCCACTTACCTTCCCTTTTCATTTTTATGCTATTTACGCGGTTAGAAATTTTTTATTTGCCACGTCAGCCTCTAAGGTCATATTTAATTCACTTGTAAGTTGTTTAGGGGTATTTAAATATACATAAAGTTACAGTGGTAAAGTAAGTTTTGGGGACAAGTTTGAGAGGGAATATATGTATTTTCCCTATATCTAAACATGATGATCACAACCAACACTTGTACAACATGTTTAAAATGTAGAAATACAACTTACCTATATATAGCTTAAATGAGAATTGGAGAGGCAAGCTTACAACTTATGGTTCAGGTTGTCATCTTCTCTTTGTATAACTGAAGGAGTAGGTGGTATCATTATCACATTTTGACCTTTTGTATGAGACTCGTCTTCCGCGAAGGGTTGCTGTCTATCAGGACTACGAATTTCATTTGCAAATCTGCTGGGGCTTGATGTACTGCTTTTTATTGTTGGAAGTGGAGGACCTGAAGTATACTCATATCGCCCATCCTCACGAGGCAATGGTGATATATTTTCATCTTTCCTACGAAATTTATCCTCCACGATGTCATAGGAATTTCCAGTCCTTACTTCCTGAGCAAGAGAGCAGCAACAACAGAAAAGCCACAGTGCACAATCAGCAACATAAGGTTTACCACAACAAGTATTGTAAGGAGGCAAATTGTATCTTTTTCTCATCGGAATCCTCCAAAAGCCACCGTATAGTAACCCAAACAGAGAAAGAGAAAATCCGGTAACTCCTAATACCCTCTTAACAGTATCACTGTCAGTATTAACAGCAGCCAAATTGAAGATCCAGAAAGGAGCCATACAGAACAGAAGAAAAGTTGCAATATGAACATACATATTTCCAAACCCAAGTCTCTCCATATTCCAACCAAAAACACAAAAACAGCAGAACAAAGAGATATATGCCGAAGAAATATCATCCCAAAAATCAAGAATGCCTCCACTCCATTGTGGTCTACTTTCAACAACCCTCCCGTTATCTAATGCAAAAGAAAATTTCTTTTCCAATGGTATTCATCTCGGTTGGCTAGCACTGCTGCTCTCGGCAGCTATTTTTCGAACTTGTGATTCCTCGTCTAACTCAGTATCAAAATCTTTTCCTAGAGGGCTGTGCGTACAGTAAACTCCAGCAATGCCAGGTGCAAGAACTGCAACTAAGAGACATATGCCTACCACAGTAGCTGGTCTTTCTAACCTCTTGTAACCCCAATTAAGCCCACATAGAGCATATTGAGCAAAACAGTTGAGATTCAGTAATACGACAACCACCATCATGTGTGTCCATTCATGGGGCTTATAAGTTCCATTTTTGCAGTAAGCCTTTCTCAGCCTGGGAATATCTTCTGGCCTCCATCGCAATAAAAGATTAAAGTGAGTTATCCTTTGAGGGTGCTGGTACAGACATAAGAGAGTAAACAATGCATTAAGAATTTGGTTAATCACTTCATTCCATGTATCTCTCTGAGATTTCTTAGGGAGGGCATGGTTCAACACCCCCGTCATCAGAAGAAGCATAGTCACACTAGAAACAGCTACACATACAATCCAAATAAAAAGTACAATATTCAACGGATTTTTGAACCACTCTTTGCACATTTTCCTAATAGCTGGCCAATCCAATTTCCGTGAAAATAGTTTAGTAATACGTTGACGGAGATGAAGGGGTCTAGAAGAAGGTACAGTTCGAGAAAACTCATCTCTTCGATCAGCTATCTGATGAAACTTTGCTGATGGAGAACCCAAATTATCAGAGTTGAGGGGTTTTAGCCTTTCGGGACTAGCACTTTGAGAATTTTCATTACTTATTAGTTCCCTTTGGGATGTTGAAACATTCAGAGGTGCATGAGTCTTAACTTGACCATCCATAGGTTCCTTAACAATAACATTATCTTCACCATTCCCAACAGATGTCATTTGAATGTTATTTGGATTCACAGTCAAAATATTAAACTCTATCAGATCATTATCTACAGCTTTTCCGTTTCAATGGGAGCGCAAAATAAGCATCTAAATCTGTAAATTAAGAAAGCTATATCAATAATCAAATGCTTCAACAATTCTAGTACAAAACAAAAATACACAAAACCCTACAAACTTGTCATAAAATAAGGTAAATGAATTTCCTTAAATCTCACTCAACACACACCATAGTCATATTGAACTAAACTAAATAATGTTAATAATAATAATAATAATAATCATAATAATAATAATAATAAGTTAGGGTATCTTAATAGCCCAGTTGATTAACTGCATGAACCTTCAACCAAGGGCTCGATTGCCCACCTTGCAATCACTTCCCTTATTTCATCTTCCCCTAATTTTTTATCTAAAAAAAAAAACTAACCAAGTATAACATGAGCAAATGAGTATGAATCAGGGAATTGGCTAAAACAGGTAGACAAGAAGCAGAGAAATAAGGCAATAAAGACAACATAGAGATGAGAGTAATCTGAATCAAAAATCGAAGCTTGAATATTTTGAAGAGACTAATCTAAAGTTTAAATTTAAATGAAAGTACCTTATCATTAATATCAAGTTATTCATACTCCTACCATTAATAAACTTATCATCCTTGTCCCTCAAATGGATGAAAAATCCCAAATCAACTAAAATTACCCAATTTCCTTCTTTTATCCAAGCCCGACCCACTAAACCAAATAAATTCATACCAAATCCATCTCTTTAATCTTGTTCATGACATACACTCCCCAATTTACATCAACAATTTCAAATCATCAATATCCACCAAGCTCCACACAACTCAAAAATGGCATTATCTCTGTTTTCTGCACCAACTTTCCAAGGTCTCAGACCTCTCAATAAGCCCACAGACTCTTCCCTCTTCCTAAACAAACCGATCGCCCTCAAACCCATGATTAAAAAAAAACTCAAAATCTCGCTATGAAAGCTGAGCTCAATCCCTCAATTGTCATCCGTTTGAGCACTCGGCTTTCACTTTTCCTTGGAAGGTTAGTTTTCTTTAATTTCCAGAGAGAAAATGTGGCGAAACAAGTGTCGTCTCAAAATGGAATTTCTCACATCGAAGCAGGAGATGTTAGGGCTAAGCAATATATAAGTTTGCTAAAGTCTAATGACCCAGTTGGCTTCAATATTGTTGATGTGTATGAATAATTTGTAGCTTTTCTTCCAATTGAGTGAGGTACACAGATGATAAATTTATTAATGGCGAGTGTATGAATAACTTGATAATAATGATAAAAGATAAGGTTAACTAATAAATGAAAGTTGGCTATTTTTGATCATTTTTTTCTAAATTAAATTAATTTTTTTAATTTTTTTTTTTATTGAACTTAGGATTCTACTTTGAACTTACTATTCAACTTATAATTAAAGAAGATAATTAATAACTTGAAGCCAATTATTCTTTTTTTAAAAAAAAGAAGTTATTTCATAGTTCTTCAAGTAAATAAAAAATATAATACAAAAATATGTCATTTAACTAGGCTTCAGCTAATACATATGTCCTTTAATTTTGGACGTGCACAAATAGACATTTAAACTTGCATGAAACTGAACAAGTAGGCATACATGTCCTATGTGGCAGAATACATATAGGACGTCATGAAGAACACATAGTTGTCATATATAGGATAAATGTGTTTATTTGTTCAGTTCCATACAAGTATAAATGCTACTTGTGTGAAATCAAAGTTAAAAATCATAGTTATTAACTAAAGTCAAGTTGAGGATCATGTTTATATATTATGCCTAAAAAAAAAAAAAATTCAATTTAGTTCCTAAAATAGTGAAAACACACCGAATTTATATGTAAGTTACACTGGTGACATAAAGTCATAAGTTGAAATATATTTATAAGCGTTAAATCTATAACCCAACAAAATTAAAAGATGGTGAGTTATTACTTAATGTACTGTTTAACAAATTCAATTTTTTTTTTGAAATTAGATCGTAGTTGGATGTATAATAGGACTGTTTTTGGTTAAGGGGGAATGATGCCTTAATTTGTAGAAGGTGACGATGATTTTGTAGATTATGAACTGATGTGAGGCCAAAAATATATATTTGTAATCATTATTTGCCTCATATTTATTATTTATATATGTTCTTTTTGAGCATTAATTTTATGGATTGTGCTAAATAGTGTATTTTATTTGTAGGAGTAAATTGACGTAAAGTTGAAGAAGTTTGAAGCTAAAACGAATTAAAGATAAAAAATTATAGAAGAAAATCAAGCATGCAGCTTAATGTATTAAATTAAATATTATATTCATATTTATATGCAGATAGCCCAAGAACGCCAATTGATATTGGCCCACGTGGCAGCAATTGAAGGAACAAGAACGTGAGGCGGTTCGGCAATATAGTTTCACGCGAAAAAGAAGAGAACCAAATTCCGTTTGGTTTTGGATTCCTAATTTGCTTTGGATTCAATTATTTTATTTAGGGTTTATTATATCTATAAATAATTCATAGAAATAATTATTGGATAACCAATATAGAGTAAGGAGGAGGCACTTTTAAAGAGAAAGTTGTCAATACTTTTTAGGGTTCTTTTCTTCTTCTTGTTTTCTTAGACAATAGTAGCTAAAGATATTGTTCTGGGACTGTAGCTACGGATTTAATGTTGATTATTTAAGGTTTTTGAATTAATTCTTGGTTGTCATTAGAAGTTACTTCTATATTCTTGGTTTAGTATTTTGTGCTTGATCACCATGAGATAAATATATTGTCTAATCTTAAAATTGGGAGATGAGAGGTTAGATAGACCAGAGAATATAGAGAGCTCGGTCCACCCATTAGATTGAGGTGATTAGTGTTCAGGAGTGACACCCAGACGAACACCTTGCTTGGTTACAAAATAGGATGAAATATAAATGTTTGCCAGTTAGTCTATTTATCCCCGCTCAATGATGTAATTAGATATCTAACTGGGGTAGGCGACAAGAGGTGTATAACCCGGATCATATCATCAACCCTATAAACCAGTAACTTGACAACTAAAATTAATTCTAAGCCAAAAATATGATCCATGAAATCCAATACATGCTGCAGCCCTGAGATTTTTCAACTATTGTAAGTAATTTTATTATTTTGTTCTTGCATTCTTTTCTTTTGGCACTCTTAAATAAATAATTAGACCAATATAATTTTGTGAAAATAGTTAATTGACAAGTCCTTTGGGTTCGATAATCTGGTTCTTTTAAGAGCCACTATATTACTTTCGCGACCACGTACACTTGCGTGTGCAATTGGGAGCAACAAATTTTTGGTGCGGCTGCCGGGGACTTAAAAATTAACTATTCTTCTAGGTTATACTTTCTCTTTTTATTTATATTTATTTATTTATTATTATTATTATTGCTTTTTTTAATTAGTTTTATTTTCAACAATTTTTTTTTCTTTCTTTGAATAATTTGATACTCTTATTGATATGGATGATTGGGATAAATCGTGGTTAGATGATGAAAGTCCTTTATGTCATATATGAGGTCGTCAGTATATATGGTTGTCCTAAATCTTATTCCCTTCTCCCGAACCCCTATTATGATTCTTCTGTTATTTGTGATGTTGGTAGGGGCGATGAAGCAGAGAATGCAAAACAAGAGGCGCTTGAATGTACAAACATGTTGGACAAAGTTAATTCAAAAATCGCTGAACAAATGTTTAAATGTGTGGAAAGGCAAAAAACAATCATAAAACTGATGGATTTTCTTGACGCTAGTCAATTAGAAATTACTGCCCTAGAGATTGCAGCCCAACAAAGAGAAAGCTATGAAGAAGCAGAGATAGTGAGCCAATTTTGGCTACAAGAACAAACTCAACTTCTAAAGTTTTATGAGTCTATCTGTGATGGTCTGACATACATGACAAACCAACTGATTGAAGGAAGAGTTGAGCTCACACAAGAAATAGATCAATTTGGCTCAGATATTCATGACTTGGAGACTCACTTGAACAAAAAGACTGAGGCGTCTGATGCCTAATTATCAATTGTCGTGGATGATGATCAACAAGTGGAGCAAAAAGAGGAATTTCAACCATTAAACTACACCTTATTCCTTAATATCGATGTTGAGAAAGAGTACAAAAGTGAGAATGTTGTAAATAATGTTGCTTTGGAGTTGAGGCATTTTGAATCTCATTCAAAACACTCTTCTATATCATCTGAACTAATGAATGAGTGTATAGATGAGGTACAAGGCCCCTACATCCTAAAGTTTTTTAGTCCACGTAGACAAAACGACATTCCTCACATAAAGGCCAAGAAGTGCAAGTTGCGACATATATTACTTGGTTCTTTTATCTTTATACCACCACCCCTTGAGAGAAGCAGAAAAATAGATGCAAAGTTAGGGGTAAAATTCATAAGTTCAAAGTGGAAAGAAAAGTGGTGAATTTATTTGTGTCGTGCTGCGACGTTAAATTAGGCGCTTATTGGGGGGCAACCCAATTTATAGTGTAAATTCTTATTTTTATTTTTTTTAAATTTTTTAGTGTCATTTTTTTGTGTGGTTTTTTATAGGTTTTGGAGAAGTCTGAGTATCTGAAATTTGGAGCTAAGGAGCACGTTTGAGCTTAAGTATAGGCGTACGACCCTTGATGAAAATAAAGAGAACATGCTACTAGCTAGGCCTAAAGGCATCAGAGAGTTTTTCTAACCCTTGTTTTAAATTTTATTTGATGCTTTGGGGACATATCATCTTTTTAAGTGTGGGGTGGAGGAATAAATTCCTAGTTTTATTGTTTTATTGAGTCTTTTATTTTTTTAGGATGGGTTCCTTGGCTTTTATTTTCGGTTCTTTTCCTGAGGATAGTCCGTTTGAACCGAGTGTCTTTTATGTTTTTAGGAATAAGTTTTCTTTAATTTTTTTTTAGAGAAAAGAAACGACCCTTTTGAGTGGTGTGATACTTGCTATTTATGCCTAATTTTTGAGTAGTACTTTCTTGTGAATGCTTGATTGATAAGGAAATTACAGACTCTTTGACATCTAAGCTCATGGTTGTGACTTTGTATATAGCTTATTTTATTTTGTAGTTTGTTATGATCATGTCTCTCTTAGAAGTGGAATTGATCCATCTTGATTGATACTTGTGCCATGTGTGGTGAGAATTTATTTATTCCATGTTTTGCATCTTAGTCTAGAACTTGCCCTGCATGTTATTGAAGCGAAATAAAAAGTGTTGCTTTGTTAAGAAGATGATAATAGACTTTCTTTGATTTGTCTGGTAAATTTTAGCCTTTTCAGATATTATATCACTAGTTAGCCTTTTTAAGCCTGTAGCCTTTTGTTGGTAGTCATATTTTGCCCTTGACTATTTTGTTGAATCACTAGTTTTTGCACTTTGCTTCCTTGAGCATTATAGCATAAACTTATTCTAATTATCAATGCTGAAAAAAAGGGATGGTTGAGTGAAAAAGTAATCAATGATAGCTACAAAGTGCTTATAAAGCCCTCTTTAAAGGAATGTGATGTGAAAAAAAAAAAAGAACAAAAGAAGTTACCTTGATGATGGTCCTGGTCCTTCCAATGACATCATGCACCTTAACACATGTAAAATACGTAAGTTGAGGGTGGTTATTATGAACGATTTTTTAAAAAAAAATAAAAAGAAAAAAAAATGATTGAAACATTCTTGAGATGATGAGAATTACTTGTGAAATAATTGTTGAAGAGAGGGTTAAAAATAAAGAGAAGAAAATAAAGGGTGATTAAGTCTTAAAGTGCAAAGTGCTTAAGGAAATGTAAGTCATTATTATATAGTTTTCCTACCTGTCCCCTAGCCTACATTACAACCCGTTAAAGTCCTATTTGATTCTATTCAAGCATGCTTAATTAGTGGAGATGTACATAATGAGCAAGCTTATGGTTCTTTGTGCATACATGTGAATTTTATTTCTGAGTGTGAGTTGTTCTTTGATGCTAAGTCTGTAATTTATATTCAATCTTTTGAATTGAGTGTGTGGACTATCTCTTTTTGTGAGGCATAATAGATAGGTGATTTTATTAGCTTTCTTTGATGATAGCAGGTGAGCAAGCCTAAATTTGATGAGTTCAAAGTCCTTCCATGAGGATAGGAGGTTAGAGGTGTGTTGTTTATTTGAATGTCTCACATAATGATTGAGAAGTGTACTTGATGTTTGAAATTAGTATATAGCCTAATTGTTTGTATTAACCCAAGTGATGACATTCCAAGTATGATGTATTTGAGATGAGCTTTAATGTTTGCTCGAAGACGAGCAAAAGTTTAAGTATGGAGTGTTGATGTGAGGCCAAAAATACATATTTGTAATCATTATTTGTCTCACATTTATTATTTATACCTGTTCTTTTTTAGCATTAATTTTATAAATTGTGTTAAATAGTGTATTTTATTTGTAGGAGTAAATTGACCTAAAATTAAAGAAGTTTGGAGCTAAAACAACTTAAAGATAAAAGATTATAGAAGAAAATCAAGCAGACAACTTAATTGATTAAATTGAATATTATATTCATATTTATATGCAAATAGCCAAAACGCCAATTGATATTGGACTTTCCACGTGGCAACAATTGAAGGAACAAGAACGTGAGGTGGTTCGGCAATACAGTTTCATGCGAAAAAGAAGAGAACCAAATTCCGATTGGTTTTGGATTCCTAATTTTCTTTGAATTAAATTATTTTATTTAGGGTTTATTATATCTATAAATAGTCCATAGAAATAATTATTGAACAACTAATATAGAGTAAGGAGGAGGCACTTTTGAAGATAAAGTCGTCTATACTTTTTAAGGTTCTTTTTTTCTTAGATATTAGTAGTTTAAGCTCTTATTCTGGGGCTGTAGCTACGAATTCAATGTTGATTATTTAAGGTTTTTGAATTATTTCTTGGTTGTCATTATAAATTATTTCTATATTCTTGTTTTAGTATTTTGTGCTTGATCATCATGAGATAAATATATTGTCTAATCTTAAAATTGGGAGAGGAGAGGTTAGATAGACCAGAGAATATAGAGAGCTCGGTCCACCCATAAAATTGAGCGGATTAGTGTTCAGGAGTGACGGAGGAATAAATTACTAGTTTTATTATTTTATTGAGTCTTTTATTTTTTTAGAATGGGTTCCTTGACTTTTGTTTTCGGTTCTTTTCCCAAGGATAGTCCCTTTGAGTGGTGTGATACTTGCTATTTATGCCTAATTTTTGAGAAGTACTTTCTTGTGAATGCTTGATTGATAAGGAAATTGCAAACTCTTTGAAATCTAAGCTCATGGTAGTGACTTTGTAGATAGCTTATTTTATTTTGTAGTTTGTTATGATCATGTCTCTCTTAGAAGTGGAATTGATTCATCTTGATTGATACTTGTGCCATGTGTGGTGAAAATTATTTATTACATATTTTGTATCTTAGTCTAGAGCTTGCCCTGCATGTTATTGAAGCAAAATAAAAAATTTTGCTTTGTTAAGAAGATGATAATTGGCTTTCTTTGATTTATCTAGTAAATTTTAGTGTTTTCAGATATTATATCACTAGTTAGCCTTTTGTTGGTAGCCATATTTTGTCCTTGACTATTTTGTTGAATCCCTAATTTTTGCACCATGCTTCCTTGGGCATTATAACATAGACTTATTCTTATTATCAATGAAGAGAAAAAGGGATGGTTGAGTGAAAAAGTAATCAATGATAGCTACAAAGTGCTTAAAAAGCCCTTTTTGAAAGAATGTGATGTGAAAAAAAAGATGAGCAAAAGAGGTTACCTTGATGATGGCCCTGGTCCTTCCAAGGACATCGTGCACCTAAACGCATTTAAAATACGTAAGTTAAGGGTGGCTATTATGAAGGGGAAAAAAATGATTAAAACATTCTTGAGATGATGAGAATTACTTGTGAAATAATTGTTGAAGAGAGGGTCGAAAAAAAAGACAAGAAAATAATGGGTGATTAAGTCTTAAAGTGCAAAGTGCTTAAGGAAATGTAAGTCACTATTATATAGTTTTCCTACCTGTCCCCTAGCCTACATTACAACCCGATAAAGTCCTATTTGATTCCATTCAAGCATGCTTAATTAGTGGAGATGTACATAATGGGCAAGCTTATGATTCTTTGTGTATACATGTGAGTTTTATTTATGAGTGTAAGTTGTTCTTTGATGCTAAGTCCTTAATTTATATTCAATCTTTTAAATTGAGTGTGTGGACTATTTCTTTTTGTGAGGCATAATAGATAGGTGATTTTATTAGCTTTCTTTGATGATAGCAGGTGAGTAAGCCTAAATTTGATGAGTTCAAAGTCTTTCCATGAGGATAGGAGGTTAGAGGTTTGTTGTTTATTTGGATGTCTCGCATAATGATTGAGAAGTGTACTTGATGTTTTGAAATTGGTATATTGCCTAATTATTTGTATTAACCCAAATGATGACATTCCTAGTATGATGTATTTGAGATGAGCTTTAATGTTTGCTCGAGGACGAGCAAAAGTTTAAGTCTGGGGTGTAGATATGAGGTCAAAAATATATATTGTAATCATTATTTGCCTCACATTTATTATTTATATATGTCATTTTTTAGCATTAATTTTATGGATTGTGCTAAATAGTGTATTTTATTTGTAGGAGTAAATTGACGTAAAGTTGAAGAAGTTTGGAGCTAAAACGAATTAAAGATAAAAAATTATAGAAGAAAATCAAGAAGGCATATTTATATGCGGATAGCCAAAGAACGCCAATTGATATTGGCCTTTCCACGTGGCAGTAATTGAAGGAACAAGAACGTGAGGCGGTTCGGCAATACAGTTTCACGCGAAAAAGTAGATAACCAAATTTCGTTTGGTTTTGGATCCCTAATTTGCCTTGGATTCAATTATTTTATTTAGGGTTTACTATATCTATAAATAATCCATAGAAATAATTATTGGACAACCAATATAGAGTAAGGAGGAGACACTTTTGAAGAGAAATTCGTCAATACTTTTTAGGGTTCTTCTCTTCTTCTTGTTTTCTTAGACATTAGTAGCTAAAGCTCTTGTTCTGGGGCTATAGCTACGAATTCAATGTTGATTATTTAAGGTTTTTGAATTAATTCTTGGTTGTCATTATAAGTTACTTCTATATTCTTGTTTTAGTATTTTGTGGTTGATCACCATGAGATAAATATATAGTATAATATTAAAATCGCGAGAGGAGAGGTTAGATAGATCGGAGAATATAGAGAGCTCGGTCCACCCATTAGATTGAGGTGATTAGTGTTCAGGAGTGACGGAGGAATAAATTCCTAGTTTTATTGTTTTATTGAGACTTTTATTTTCTAGGATGAATTCTTTGACTTTTGTTTTCGGTTATTTTCCTTAGTATAGTCCCTTTGAACCGAGTGTCTTTTTTTTTTTAGGAATAAGTTTTCTTTTAATTTTTTTAGAGAAAAGAAAACACCCTTTTGAGTGGTGTGATACTTGCTATTTATCCCTAATTTTCTTAGTAGTACATTCTTGTGAATGCTTGATTGATAAGGAAATTGCAGACTCTTTGACATCTAAACTCATGGTTGTGACTTTGTATATAGCTTATTTTATTTTGTAGTTTGTTATGATCATGTCTCTCTTAGAAGTGGAATTGATCCATCTTGATTGATACTTGTTCCATGTGTGGTGAGAATTTGTTTGTTCCATGTTTTGCATCTTAGTTTAGAATTTTCCATGCATGTTATTGAAGCGAAATAAAAAGTGTTGCTTTGTTAAGAAGATGATAATAGGCTTTCTTTGATTTGTCTAATAAATTTTAGCATTTTCAGATATTATATCACTAGTTAGCCTTTTTAGGCCTGTAGCCTTTTGTTGGTAGCCATATTTTGTCCTTGACTATTTTGTTGAATTCCTAGTTTTTGCACCTTGCTTCCTTGAGCATTATAGCATAGACTTATTCTAATTATCAATACTGAGAAAAAGTGATAGCTGAGTGAAAAGGTAATTAATGATAGCTACAAAGTGCTTAAAAAGCCCTCTTTGAAAGAATGTGATGTCAAAAAAGAAGAAGTTATCTTGATGATGGCCCTAGTCCTTCCAAGGACATCGTGCACCTTAACGCATGTAAAATACGTAAGTTGAGGCTGGCTATTTTGAAGGAATTTTTTTAAAAAAAATAAAAATTGAAACATTCTTGAGATGATGAGAATTACTTGTGAAATAATTGTTGAAGAGAGGGTTGAAAATAAAGAGAAGAAAATAATGGGTGATTAAGTCTTAAATTTCAAAGTGCTTAAAGAAGTGTAAGTCACTATTATATAGTTTTCCTACCTGTCCCCTAACCTACATTACAACCCGTTAAAGTCCTATTTGATTCTATTCAGACATGCTTAATTACTGGAGATGTACATAATGGGCAAGCTTATGGTTCTTTGTGCATACAAGTGAATTTTATTTCTGAGTGTGAGTTGTTTTTTAATGTTTAGTCCTTAATTTATATTCAATCTTTTAAATTGAGTGTGTGGACTATTTCTTTTTGTGAAGCATAATAGATAGGTGATTTTATTAGCTTTCTTTGATGATAGCAGGTGAGCAAGACTAAATTTGATGAGTTCAAAGTCCTTCCATGAGGATTGGAGGTTATGGGTTTGTTGTTTATTTGGATGTGTCGCATAATGATTGATAAGTGTACTTGATGTTTTGAAATTGGTATGTGACGTAATTGTTTGTATTAAGTGATGACATTTCTAGTATGATGTATTTGAGATGAACTTTAATGTTTGCTCGAGGACGAGCAAAAGTTTAAATGTTGAGTGTTGATGTGAGGCCAAAAATACATATTTGTAATAATTATTTTCCTCACATTTATTATTTATATATGTCATTTTTGAGCATTAATTTTATAGATTGTGCTAAATAGTGTATTTTGTTTATAGGAGTAAATTGACGTAAAGTTGAAGAAGTTTGGAGCTAAAACGAATTAAAGATAAAAAATTATAGAAGAAAATCAAGCACGTAGCTTAATAGATTAAATTGAATATTATATTCATATTTATATGCAGATATCCAAAGAACGCCAATTGATATTGGCCTTTCCACGTGGCAGCAATTGAAGGAACAAGAACGTGAGGCAGTTCGGCAATACAGTTTCACGGGAAAAAGAAGATAACCAAATTCCGTTTGGTTTTGGACTCCTAATTTGCTTTGGACTCAATTATTTTATTTAGAGTTTATTATATCTATAAATAATTCATATAAATAATTATTGGACAACCAATATAGAGTAAGGAGGAAGCACTTTTGAAGAGAAAGTCGTCAATACTTTTTAGGGTTCTTTTCTTCTTCTTGTTTTCTTAGACATTAGTAGCTAAAGCTCTTTTTCTGGGGTTGTAGCTACGGATTCAATGTTGATTATTAAAGGTTTTTGAATTAATTCTTGGTTGTCATTATAAGTTACTTCTATATTCTTGTTTTAATATTTTGTGCTTGATCACCATGAGATAAATATATTGTCTAATCTTAAAATTGGTAGAGGAGATGTTAGATAGACCAGAGAATATAGAGAGTTCGGTCCACCTATTAGATTGAGGTGATTAGTGTTCAAGAGTTAAGGAGGAATAAATTCCTAGTTTTATTATTTTATTGAGTCTTTTATTTTTTTAGAATGGGTTCCTTGACTTTTGTTTTCGGTTCTTTTCCCAAGGATAGTCCCTTTGAGTGGTGAGTTACTTGACTTTTGTTTTCGGTTCTTTTCCTGAGGATAGTCCCTTTGAACCGAGTGTCTTTTATTTACTTACGAATAAATTTTCTTTTAATTTTTTTTAGAGAAAAGAAAAGACCCTTTTGAGTGGTGTGATACTTGCTATTTATGCCTAATTTTTTAGTAGTACTTTCTTGTGAGTACTTCATTGATAAGAAAATTACAGACTCTTTGACATCTAAGCTCATGGTTGTGACTTTGTAAATAGCTTATTTTATTTTGTAGTTTGTTATGATCATGTCTCTTTTAGAAGTGGAATTGATTCATCTTGATTGATACTTGTGTCATGTGTGGTGAGAATTTGTTTATTCCATGCTTTGTATCTTAGTATTGAACTTGCCCTGCATGTTATTGAAGCGAAATAAAAAGTGTTGCTTTGTTAAGAAGATGATAATAGACTTTCTTTGATTTGTCTGGTAAATTTTAGCCTATTCAGATATTATATCACTAGTTAGCCTTTTTAAGCCTGTAGCCTTTTGTTGGTAGCCATATTTTGTCCTTGACTATTTTGTTGAATCCCTAGTTTTTGCACCTTGCTTCCTTGAACATTATAGCATAAACTTATTCTAATTATCTATGCTGAGAAAAAGGGATGGTTGAGTGAAAAGGTAATCAAGGATAGCTACAAAGTGCTTAAAAAGTGTTCTTTGAAAGAATATGATGTGAAAAAAAAAAGATGAATAAAAGAAGTTACCTTGATGATGGCCCTGGTCCCTCCAAGGACATCATGCACCTTAACGCATGTAAAATACGTAAGTTGAGGGTGGCTATTATGAAGGAATTTTTAAAAAAATAAATGATTGAAACATTCTTAAGATGATGAGAATTACTTGTGAAATAATTGTTGAAGAGAGGGTTAAAAATAAAGAGAAGAAAATAAAGGGTGATTAAGTCTTAAAGTGCAAAGTGCTTAAGGAAATGTAAGTCACTATTATATAATTTTCATACTTGTCCCCTAGCCTACATTACAACCCGTTAAAGTTATATTTGATTCTATTCAAGCATGCTTAATTAGTGGAGATGTATATAATGGGCAAGTTTATGGTTCTTTGTGCATACTTGTGAATTTTATTTTTGAGTGTGAGTTGTTTTTTAATGTTTAGTCCTTAATTTATATTCAATCTTTTAAATTGAGTGTGTGGACTATTTTTTTTTGTGAGGCATAATAGATAGGTGATTGTATTAGCTTTCTTTGATGAGAGTAGGTGAGCAAGCCTAAATTTGATGAGTTCAAAATCCTTCCATGAGGATAAGAGGTTAGAGATTTGTTGTTTATTTGGATGTCTCGCATAATGATTGAGAAGGGGACTTGATGTTTTGAAATTGGTATATGACCTAATTGTTTGTATTAACCCAAGTGATGACATTCCTAGTATGATGTATTTGAGATAAGCTTTAATGTTTGCTCGAGGACGAGCAAAAGTTTAAGTGTGGGGTGTTGATGTGAGGCCAAAAATACATATTTGTAATCATTATTTTCCTCACATTTATTATTTATATATGTCCTTTTTGATAATTAATTTTTATGGATTGTGCTAAATAGTGTATTTATTTGTAGGAGTAAATTAACGTAATGTTGAAGAAGTTTGGAGTTAAAACGAATTAAAGATAAAAGATTATAGAAGAAAATTAAACAGACAACTTAATAGATTAAATTGAATATTATATTCATATTTATATGCAGATAGCCAAAGAACGCCAATTGATATTGGCCTTTCCACGTGGTAGCAAATGAAGGAACAAGAACGTGAGGCGGTTCGGCAATACAGTTTCACACGAATAAGAAAAGAACCAAATTCCGTTTGGTTTTGGATTCCTAATTTGCTTTGGGTTCATTTTTTTTTTAGGTTTTATTATATCTATAAATAGTCCATAGAAATAATTATTGGACAACGAATATAGAGTAAGGAGGAGGCAGTTTTGGAGAGAAAATCGTCAATGCTTTTTAGGATTCTTTTCTTCTTCATGTTTTCTTAAACATTAGTAGCTAAAGATCTTGTTCTGGGGCTATAGCTACGGATTCAATGTTGATTATTTAAGGTTTTTGAATTACTTCTTGGTTGTCATTATAAGTTTCTTCTATATTCTTATTTTAATATTTTGTACTTGATCACCATGAGATAAATCTATTGTCTAATCTTAAAATTGGGAGATGAGAGATTAGATAGATCAGAGAATGTAGAGAGCTCGGTCCACCCATTAGATTGAGGTGATTAGTGTTCAGGAGTGACAGAGGAATAAATTCCTAGTTTTATTATTTTATTGAGTCTTTTATTTTTTTAAGATGGGTTCCTTGACTTTTGTTTTCGGTTCTTTTCCTGAGGATAGTCCCTTTAAACCGAGTGTCTTTTATTTTCTTAGGAATAAGTTTTCTTTTAATTTTTTTTAGAGAAAAGAAAACACCCTTTTGAGTGTTGTGATATTTGTTATTTATGCCTAATTTTTTAATAGTACTTTCTTGTGAATGCTTGATTGATAAGGAAATTGTAGATTCTTTAAAATCTAAGCTCATGGTTGTGAATTTTTATATAGCTTATTTTATTTTGTAGTTTGTTATGATCATGTCTCTCTTAGAAGTGGAACTGATCCATCTTGATTAATATTTGTTCCATGTGTGGTGAGGATTTGTTTATTCCATGTTTTGCATCTTAGTCTAGAACTTTCCCTGCATGTTATTGAAGCGAAATAAAAAGTGTTGCTTTGTTACAAAGATGATAATAGGCTTTTTTTTATTTGTCTGGTAAATTTTAGTCTTTACATATATTATATCATTAGTTAGCCTTTTTGAGCCTGTAGCCTTTTGTTGGTAGCCATATTTTGCCCTTGACTATTTTGTTGAATCCCTAGTTTTTGCACCTTGCTTCCTTGAGCATTATAGCATAGACTTATTCTAATTATCAATGCTGAGAAAAAGGGATGGTTGAGTGAAAATATAATCAATGATAGCTACAAAGTACTTTAAAAGTCCTCTTTGAAAGAATGTGCTATGAAAAAAAAAGATGAACAAAAGAAGTTACCTTGATGATGGCCCTGGTCCTTCCAAGGACATCATGCACCTTAACGCATGTAAAATACGTAAGTTGAGGGGGGCTATTATGAAGGAGTTTTTTTAAAAAAAAAAATTTGAAACATTCTTGAGAAGATGAGAATTACTTGCGAAATAATTGTTGAACAAAGGGTTGAAAATAAAGAGAAGAAAATAATGGGTGATTAAGTCTTAAAGTGCAAAGTGTTTAAGGAAGTGTAAGTCACTATTATATAGTTTCCTACCTGTCCCCTAGCCTATATTACAACCCGTTAAAGTCATTTGATTCTATTCAAGCATGTTTAAATAGTAGAGATGTACATAATGGGCAAGCTTATGATTCTTTGTGCATACATGTGAATTTTATTTCTGAGTGTGAGTTGTTTTTTAATGTTTAGTCCTTAATTTATATTCAATCTTTTAAATTGAGTGTGTGGACTATTTCTTTTTGTGAGGCATAATAGATAGGTGATTTTATTAGATTTCTTTGATGATAGCAAGTGAGGAAGCCTAAATTTGATGAGTTAAAAGTCCTTCCATGAGGATAGGAGGTTAGAGGTTTGTTGTTTATTTGGATGTCTCGCATAATGATTGAGAAGTGGACTTGATGTTTTGAAATTGGTATATATCCTAATTGTTTGTATTAACCCAAGTGATGACATTCCTAGTATGATGTATTTGAGATGAGCTTTAATGTTTGCTCGAGGACGAGCAAAAGTTTAAGTGTGGAGTGTTGACGTGAGGCCTAAAATACACATTTGTAATCATTATTTGCCTCACATTTATTATTTATATATGTCATTTTTTAGCATTAATTTTATGGATTGTGCTAAATAGTATATTTTATTTGTAGGAGTAAATTGACGTAAAGTTGAAGAAGTTTGAAGCTAAAACGAATTAAAGATAAACAATTATAGAAGAAGATCAAGCATGCAGCTTAATGTATTAAATTAAATATTATATTCATATTTATATGCAGATAGCCAAAGAACGCCAATTGATATTGGCCTTTCCACGTGGTAGGAAATGAAGGAACAAGAACGTGAGGCGGTTCGGCATTACAGTTTCTCGCGAAAAAGAAGAGAACCAAATTCCGTTTGGTTTTGAATTCTTGATTTGCTTTGTACTCAATTAATTTATTTAGGGTTTACTATATCTCTAATAGTCCATAGAAATAATTATTGGACAATAAATATTGAGTAAGGAGGAGGCACTTTTGAAGAGAAAGTCATCAATACTTTTTAGGGTTCTTTTCTTCTTCCTGTTTTCTTAGACATTAGTAGTTAAAGCTCTAGTTCTGGAGCTGTAGCTACGGATTCAATGTTGATTATTTAAGGTTTTTGAATTAATTCTTGGTTGTCATTATAAATTACTTCTATATTCCTATTTTAGTATTTTATGCTTGATCACCATGAGATAAATAAATTCTCTAATCTTAAAATCGGGAGAGGAGAGGTTAGATAGATCGGAGAATATAGAGAGCTCGGTCCACCCATTAGATTGAGGTGATTAGTGTTCAGGAGTGACGGAGGAATAAATTCCTAATTTTATTGTTTTATTGAGTCTTTTATTTATTTAGGATGAGTTACTTGATTTTTATTTTCGGTTCTTTTCCTGAGGATAGTCCCTTTGAACCGAGTGTCTTTTATTTTTTTAGGAATAAGTTTTCTTTTAATTTTTTTTTAGAGAAAATAAAAAACTCTTTCGAGTGGTGTGATACTTGCTATTTATGCCTAATTTTTGAGTAGTACTTTCTTGTGAATACTTCATTGATAAGGAAATTGCAGATTCTTTGACATCTAAGCTCATGTTTATAACTTTGTATGTAGCTTATTTTATTTTGTAGTTTGTTATGATCATGTCTCTATTAGAAGTGGAACTGATCCATCTTGATTGATATTTGTTCCATGTGTGGTGAGGATTTGTTTATTCCATGTTTTGCATCTTAGTCTAGAACTTTCCCTGCATGTTATTGAAGCGAAATAAAAAGTGTTGCTTTGTTACAAAGATGATAATAGGCTTTCTTTGATTTGTCTGGTAAATTTTAGTCTTTCCAGATATTATATCACTAGTTAGCCTTTTTGAGCCTGTAGCATTTTGTTGGTAGCCATATTTTGCCCTTGATTATTTTGTTGAATCCCTAGTTTTTGCACCTTGCTTCCTTGAGCATTATAGCATAGACTTATTCTAATTATCAATGCTGAGAAAAAAGGATGGTTGAGTGAAAAGATAATCAATGATAGCTACAAAGTTCTTTAAAAGCCCTCTTTGAAAGAATGTGCTATGAAAAAAAAAGATGAACAAAAGAAGTTACCTTGATGATGGCCCTGGTCCTTCCAAGGACATCATGCACCTTAACGCATGTAAAATACGTAAGTTGAGGGTGGCTATTATGAAGGAGTGTTTTTTTTTAAAAAAAAAAGATAAAAAAAAATTGAAACATTCTTGAGATGATGAGAATTACTTGCGAAATAATTGTTGAACAAAGGGTTGAAAATAAAGAGAATAAAATAATGGGTGATTAAGTCTTAAAGTGCAAAGTGCTTAAGGAAGTGTAAGTCACTATTATATAGTTTCCTACCTGTCCCCTAGCCTATATTACAACCCGTTAAAGTCCTATTTGATTCTATTCAAGCATGTTTAATTAGTAGAGATGTACATAATGGGCAAGCTTATGATTCTTTGTGCATAAATGTGAATTTTATTTTTGAGTGTGAGTTGTTTTTTAATGTTTAGTCCTTAATTTATATTCAATCTTTTAAATTGAGTGTGTGGACTATTTCTTTTTGTGAGGCATAATAGATAGGTGATTTTATTAGCTTTCTTTGATGATAGCAGGTGAGCAAGCCTAAATTTGATGAGTTTAAAGTCCTTCCATGAGGATAGGAGGTTAGAGGTTTGTTGTGTATTTGGATGTCTCGCATAATGATTGAGAAGTGGATTTGATGTTTTGAAATTGGTATATATCCTAATTGTTTGTATTAACCCAAGTGATGACATTCCTAGTATGATGTATTTGAGATGAGCTTTAATGTTTGCTCGAGGACGAGCAAAAGTTTAAGTGTGGAGTGTTGACGTGAGGCCTAAAATACACATTTGTAATCATTATTTGCCTCACATTTATTATTTATATATGTCATTTTTTAGCATTAATTTTATGGATTGTGCTAAATAGTGTATTTTATTTGTAGGAGTAAATTGACGTAAAATTGAAGAAGTTTAAAACTAAAACGAATTAAAACTAAAAGATTATAGAAGAAAATCAAGCAGACAACTTAATGGATTAAATTGAATATTATATTCATATTTATATGCAGATAGCCAAAGAACACCAATTGATATTGGCCTTTCCACGTGGCAGCAATCGAAGGAACAAGAACGTGAGGCAGTTCCGCAATACAGTTTCACGCGAAAATGAAGAGAACCAAATTCCGTTTGGTTTTGGATCCCTAATTTACTTTGGACTCAATTATTTTATTTAGATTTACTATATCTATAAATAGTTCATAGAAATAATTATTGGACAACCAATATAAAGTAAGGAGGAGGCACTTTTGAAGAGAAAATCGTCAATAATTTTTAGGGTTCTTTTCTTCTTCTTGTTTTCTTAGACATTAGTAGCTAAAGCTCTTGTTTCGGGGCTGTAGCTACTGATTCAATGTTGATTATTTAAGGTTTTTGAATTAATTCTGGGTTGTCATTATAAGTTACTTCTATATTCTTGTTTTAGTATTTTGTGCTTGATCACCATGAGATAAATATATTGTCTAATCTTAAAATCGAGAGAGGAGAGGTTAGATAGACTAGAGAATATAGGGAGCTCGGTCCACCCATTAGATTGAGGTGATTAGTGTTCAGGAGTGATGCCCAGACGAATACCTTGCGTGGTTACAAAATATGATGAAATATAAATGCTCGCTAGTTTGTCTATTTATCCTCGCTCAACGATGTAGTTAGATAGCTAACTGGGGTAGGCGACGAGAGGCGTATAACCCGGATCATATCATCAACCCTATAAACCATTAACTTGACAACTGAAATTAATTCTAAGCCAAAAATATGATACATGAAATCCAATACATGCTGCAGCCTTGGGATTTTCCAACTATTGTAAGTAATTTTATTATTTTGTTCTTGCATTCTTCTCTTTTGGCTCTCTTAAATAAATAATTAGACCAATATAATTTAGTGAAAATAGTTAATTGACAAGTCCTTTGGCTTCGATAATCTGGTTCTTTTAAGAGCCACTATATTACTTATGCGACCACGTACACTTGCGTGTGCAATTGAGAGCAACATGAACCTTTACTCCAATTACATGATTTAAAAAGTAGATTATGCCGATTAAAGTGACGTTTTGAGAATGAATTATTTATTTATAGAGTTACTATTTAAAATTGAGTTTTGGTATTTCAAGTTATCTTATTTAAATTTCTAATTGAAAAGAAGTTATCACTCTATTAATTATTGTTCTACGAACTAGAAATTTAAGTAAGAAATTCTGGTGATCAATGGGAAGGTATAAAGCACCCCTCGAGTCTCGTTATTCTAGCACGATCGCTTTGACTTATATCTGGCATAACTTAATTTTTGAACATCTTAGGTTTATGAGCTAAAAATATTGTTTAATCTGTATTCTTTGATTTATTTTAAACTTGTTTTAAAATTTTCCTACTTTATTAATGTGTGGTGTATTGATAGCAACGTTTTTCAGCCTTGCCACTAATTATTCATTTGTTTGTATGTCAAGTTTAATATTTGCATAATATTTACCTATTATTATATCGACCGAATCATACTCCTAATGATTCAATTAACTAAAATTAAATTGTAAAAAATATTTAAAAGCCCAAACATTCTGATAAAAGTGGAAACATTACAAAACATTTTCTCTTAAAAACTAACCGAGTAACCGTTATGACTTACTAAAGACATAATTTTGCAACCAAATATTTAATAACCAATCAAAAACTTGAAAACTTAACAAATAAAATACATATCAAATAAAGTAGATAAGGAATTTTAATAACACCTAGTTACCTGCTAACATGATAGGGATAAGGTTCTGAAAAATATCCTAACTTTGATCGAATTTACTGTTGCGATACTAAACTTTCATAAGGACCTATTACCTCCCTAGACTATTTAATACCGTATTTTTTACCCCCTGAACTATTTAATAGTATATTTTAAAGGTATATATGTGTCCACGTGGACACATTACTATTTATAATTTTGTATTATTTTTTATGTCCACGTGGGGGATATATATATGTTTAAAATACGGTATTAAATAGTTTAGGGAGGTAAGAGGTCCTAATAAAAGTTTAGTATCGCAACAGCAAATCCGACCAAAGTTAAAATATTTTTCAGACCCTTATCCCAACATGATATTAATAAAGTCATATCATATACAGATAACCATAAATAAATAATGAGCAATAATAAAAGATGCTTTAAATTTCACTTATAATTTTAGTAACAAGGTAATAATGAGCAAGAAACAAAACTTTCTATGGAATAAAATTATACCTTTTATTTACTAACTTTTCTATCTTACTTTCCATTCTTCTTCTTCTTTCATTAATTTTCTTTTTCATACATATTTAATCAATTATCTTGTTTTTATTTTATATTAAAGAAAATGGCCAAAAGCCATCCCCAATTTATAGCCGGATTCCCAACTACACACCTATACTTCACGAGAATTTTAGTACCCTCTTAAACTATTTTAAAATGAAATTAATATCACCCTATATGCTGAGGTGGCAAAAAAAGTGTATTCACTTTCTCAAAGAGAGTGAGAGACACTTTTTTTAATTAAAACTTTAACTTTGCAAGTAATTTCCCTTTTCATATTAAGTTTCTAATTATTTTTTTAAAATTATGTTATCTTTTACTTCTATTTATCTTTTCTTTTTAATTTTTTTTGTCTTCTTTCTTTTTCTCTTCAACACTTCTTTGGAAAATGCCATAAACTTATTTCATTATTCAGCTATCACTAATCGTATCTTTTTCCTCTCTCTTTTTCCAGAAGAAATCGACTCTCCTTCTTTTAATCATAAACTTCAAATTTTCATTCTCACATACTATACTGGTGTAATGTCGCTATTTTCACCTATTTTTTCTTTTTCAGATCTATCATAGTACATGATGTTAATAAATTTTGAGTAATAGTAAATTAAGAAATATTTAAGTGAGACGGATAGATTAATTTCTAAAACACTAAAAAATATTTTTCGTAGACAGTGACCATGACAAAGAGATTAAAAATAGCAAAAATATTTTTTTATACTCCAAATCACAAATTCACTTTCAATTTGCCATCTTATCCAACTCCAATATGCCACCCACTTTTTGAAAACTAATTGACCACACGAACTTATCATGTTGTCATCTAATCCTTCGGTTGGTAGATTCAAATTCGATTCAAAGATATTATCATTATTACTTGAATGAAAATTCACTAAAATAATGAAAAGAAAATAAAATAAAAAATAAAGAAAGAATATAAAGAAGAAGAAGGTAACGTGCTTCTAGGTTTCATATCAATGGAGAAAAAGTTGACGTCAAAGAAAAGTTATAAAGGATTAAAAATCAAAGAGAAAAAGAGAAAGGAAAATATAAAATAAAGACAAAGAATAATTGCTTTTTTACTCAAAAAATAATATTTTATGATGTGGCAGGCGAGTGTATCTCACTACTTAACATAAATTTGGGTTGACTTTTTAAGGGGTATATATTTCACTTTTAAAATGTTCAGGGGGTAATAGGACACCCGTAAAATTAGAGTGTGTAGTTGGGATTTCAGGTATAGATTGAGGGGGTTTTAGACCATTTTCTCTTTTATATTATGAATACATGCTTACGTTAACAAATAAGCTAAACAAAGAAATAAATCTATAATATTTTAGAAACATAAGCTATATAGTAAAAGAAGAAGTTCACAAAACTAATCAACTTTGCATATTAAATAATATAAGAAATCATAGAGATAACTTGTTCATAATTTGATTCACAATAAATTAGATAAGAATCGAATAAGAACCTGTGTAATCAAACTCAATTTGTTGTTTTTCTGTCTGTTTTTGTTTTGTTTCCGTATCTGTGTGTATGCTGCTTGTTGTTTTGTGAATTGTTGTGAATTATTATTTTTTATTCTGTGGGTAGAGTATATATAGGCATATATTTACTATACGCCTTTATGTGTATATATAGGTCACCATTAATAAAAAAAGAAAGTAAAATAACAAATTCGTGAGATCTGTTTTTGTAAATAAAAATATAATATAACGACACCATGAGGTGTTTTTATAATATTTTCAAAAAATATTCTGGCTACCTCATGATCTTGCAGATCGATAAGGATATGATTCTGGATACTGAATATTAGTCATGGAAGCAAGTCACTAATGACTAATTTAATGGGATAATTAATTAGGCATTTTATTATTAAATTGTTTAAGGACAATAAAATCTTTCTTTCTTTGTTTATACCTCTATTCTTACAATATATTTGTTGCACAGTTATAACAAAAAAACATTACATATTAAAAATGATTTTTTTTCCAGTGACTTTGTGTATGTTTCTGGCGTATATAATCTTTCAGGAAATAAAAGAATAGAAAACTTAATTTAATATTGCTATAAAATAAAAAAGTACTTTATTAATAAATAAATTCATTAACTCAAGTGATTATTTAAATAAGGAAAAATGCTTAAATATGTCATCGAATTTCGAAAAAATGTTAATTTATGTCATATGTTAAAAGTTTGGTTCATCTATGTTATTTTCATTTGAGAACATTTATTTGTTAACTAAAAACAATTCGATTTTGCCGAAATTATTTCTTATACGTGGTCAATTATGATTCGACCATATCATTTTTATTTTATTTTTAAATAGGAGCTCAAATATGACATTAAAATTTGAGAAAAGGGTCGTATATGTCATCTTTTAAAAGTTTGGCTCATTTATGTCATTTCAGTTAACAAATAATGACATGAATGAGCCTTTTTTCAAATGAAAATGACATAAATGAATCAAACTTATGACGAATGGCATAATGGTACATTTTTCTAAAAGTTCGATATAGTTTATTTGATTCTTTTTCCTTTAACAAATTTACTACTCAATAGGACCTAAAACCTTCTAACAACGACAACTTCATATTATCCTTTTCAACATTAATAAGTTGTTATAGATTGCGGGTTTGAGTTTTTCTAGGTACGGAATCGTTATTGTTTGGGAGTGTTCTATCTTCCAATGTGAAGCTTTTGAGCATAAATCTAAATTTAGGGCTTGTTGGGCCATGCGATATGGAATCATGATATGATATCATCATAATATGAAATCATGAGATGAAGTTGAAGTTTTGCTTGGACATGCGATATGAAATTTTTGTGTTGTATATTTTCTCATAAACATAAAAATCTCATAAGTTGTAACTATTAAAATAGCCCTATTATTTATTCAATCTTACCAAATAAACAAAAAATTATAAAATCTCATTAGTAAATTATTTCAAAGTTATTTGTTCTCCACTTAAGTAATTGTTTCATCTAACTTTAATTCAATAAAAAAATTAAACATAAATTGTAGTGTACTAGTTTTTAATATAATTCTCCCACATAGTAGGTATAACCTTCTCATGTTGAACTTTCATTTCTCGATCATATGACCGAGAATACGAACCAACATTGTTACTTTGAGTCATTTGATGGCCAATACCAGTCACAACTATATTTTTATGCTTATAGACTATAAATATTTCATCACTCCTTTGGTATTCTCGCAAATAATTATGTAACACTATACATGTTATGACAATTTTCACTTGTGTGTCAATATCATAATGGTTCATGCCTTGTTTCACTTGTGTGTGCATTAATTTCTTGCTAAAATCAAGCATATTGAAAGTAGAGAATATCAAACATACATAATCAATTTTATCCTTTTTCATATTAAATTGTTTTAAACATTTTCTTATGTAGTCAAAAGAGAAGTTTTTTTTTTATTATGAAAAACCAAAAAAGTATTACTCCTTCCGTTCTTATATATATTCACTAAATCAATTCCTACTTTATCATTTATATTCACCAAATTTAAATTAATAATAAATTTTATGATCGTGAGAATAATACATTATAAAAAGTAATGATGTGATTATATAAATTTTATTTACATTTGAAATAAATGGTTACTAAATGTGGGGTTGTTTTAACAAAATATAAACTTGTGGATCAATTTTTATATTTAAAAAATCCCAAATCATGATATAAAATTCCTAAATTATGATTTTTGGAGAATATGAGATACCATCTGGTGAAATAAAATCATGAGATGAAATTACATATCCAAACTCTGATTTTATCTCAGAATTTCATATCATAATATAATATCACACAACTAAATACTTACTTGATCAGACTTCAACGTAGATACCATGTACTTCATACATAACTCCATTTCTACTTCCTTTTTTGTTAAACTATTCCTACATTTTGTACGAACACAATGCCACATGTCAATTTTCTTTACAGTCGAAACAATATTTTAGTAGTGACGTTAATGAAAAAATTAATAGTGATATTTTATTATTTAAAATATACATATATGGACTGGAGAGAATGTGATAGACAACTAACGAAACTTTTTACAATGATACAGGTTCAATCAATAATATTTGTGTGACCCTCTATTAATTAATTGACACTTATATAATGGATCCACCTCTTTACCTTTTTACCATCTCTCTTACTCACCTCTCTTTTCTTTCATTTTTTTTTACTCCTATTAAATATATAATTCTCAAAACATAATTAAATAATTAATACATTTGATAAAAAAATAATGATAAATACATTTTCTGTTAAAATAACTTAAACACTTATAAAATTGTTAACATTAAAAATAAATTTATTTTTCAGTATATTTAATAGAATCAAATTAACTAAAAATACAAACTAATTTACTTTAGCATATAAATTGAATTGATAAGATTATTTTTGTTTTGATTTTTTATCTTATTTTGAAATTACACATACTTTTTCTTTCACCATAACCATATGTAAATATAAGAATGACAACGAGATAGAACAGGATAGGGAGTGGCGGACTCATAAACGTTTTAATTTTTTTTATACAGGTGACGCGGGTCACAGAACGAAATTTAAGTCTTTTAAATTAAAACTTAAAATGCTTAATTTATTTTCACGAATCAATCGATTCCATATAATTTTAAATTAACTACTCATTATATTATTATTATTATTAATAATAATAATAATACTAATAATAATAATATAATAATAATAATAATATCATTCCACCTTAATATTATTAGAATTCATTTTTCGTGTCTTTACGTACATTCAGTTATAATATATATTTTTCAACATTTTTCTATTAAGTATTTTAAAAAATTATAACTTAAATTAAGAAAAATAACGGATACTCTTTGTTAAGAGAATGACTATAAATATATGAACTAAAACAGAATTAAAATAACAATGACTATAAATATATGAACTAAAACAGAATTAAAAAAAAAATGGACAACTAAATTTGAATTAATTTGTTTTTTTAGGTGCTAGTAATTGAGAAAATACTAAATATTTTTGAGTTAATTTGATATTATTAAAAATATTGAATGATATGAGTATTTTAAATACTCAGTCCTAAAAATATTTTTAGTTATTGTGATAAAAAAATATGTTTATTAATTCTTTTATTCAATATATCAACATCTTAAGAAAATGAAGTGAAGAAATATTCACTAGGAGTAAGAAAAGCAAGGCTCTTGAGTTAAATGATGCTCAGGATTGAGGAAGTGGTCTTATTGGCATTCAGAATGGAGTCTGTCCCGAAGAATAAGAAAATGAATGAAAAGAAGGGTGAGTAGGAGAGAGATGATAACAAGGTAAAGAAATAGACACATTATCCAAGTGTCAATTAATCAATGGAGGGTCACACAACTATTATTGATTGGATCTCTACCATTATAAAAAATTTCGACAACTAAAATATACATATATGGAGAGAATATGATGACAACTAACATGTATATAGGACTCAACGTTACTAGTCGTTTGGTCATATCTGGAATTTTGGATCCTAATATGATATTTTGATTTAAAATTAATTCAAAATTTTAATTTCAAATTTCAATTATTTGAAAAGATGGGATTTTAACTTTCAAATTGTGATGGTAGTATTTTTAAATATAAAATTTGTTTTATAAGTTTATATTTTGTGGAAAAAATTTCATTATGGTTAATTTTGCAAAAAAAAAAAAAACTAATGTCCGACATGAATGATTATATTAAAGAATATAACTAGTTAATGCTATTATTAATTTTTTTGGATTAATGATTTTTTGTAAAATAATGTGTATTTGAAAGTTTATAACAATATATAGTCACAAGAATTTATTTATAACAGGAGCATGAAGATATGTGAGTTATTAATGCGGTACCTTAGGATATTCTGATACTTATTCGGCAAGATTATATAAAAATTAGATTTTTTTTGATGATTTTCAGAAATTATAAAATTTTATATTTATAAGAAAGAATACAATTTAAAATACCGAAACTACATGTCAAAACCATATTTATTCTAAATCAGTTTCGGTAAACAATAAATAAATCTTCCGTAAAAAAAAGAATCATTAATCTATACAAAGAAAAGATATTATTTCAATTATTAGTAGCATACACGTTCTGACCCAAAAAAAAAGAGTAGCATACACGTTGTAGTCTTCAAGTCCAAGTACCATACTTATATAATAAGTAATAAAATAATTTGAGAAGCCTTTATTTTTGGGCACGTTTTTCAAACTTTTTTCTTCAATTATATTGGATTTTTTTTTACTAATTTGATTCTCCGTATAGAAATTTAATCATAACAAGAAAATGTTTTCCATTCAATTTTTATTATGTTATTATAGTAAATACTTAATATCATTAAAATAATGATATAATAATTGAAGGAAATGGTGAAAAGACGATTTTGTCTAAAGCAAAATCTTTTAATGGGGCAAAAAGTTCAAACAACATTTCTCAGGATCTTCATGCTTTATATATATATATATATGTGTGTGTGTTTTCTTTCAAAGTTTATTGAACAAGAAAATAGGTCAAAAGGATTCATAATACTAGGGTAGATTACTGAATTAATACTAAGGGTCTGTTTGGAAAATCACTAGGTAATTGAAATGGATGTAATTATTATGACAGTAATTATCAGTTTAGTAATTACACAACCTAGTAATTATGTTAACCTGTTCGTTTTCTACAATATAATTATAGTCTAATTACAAATGTACTGTTTGGTGTCACATTTACAATCATAATATTATATTACATTTTAAAATAAAAGTTGATTATCTAAAATTAAAAAATTATATTAGACAAATAGACTTTATAAATGATATCGTGTTGTATCAGAGAATATGAGAGAGTATAGATTCTTGTAAAAAAAAATTAAATGGTAGAAAATTTTAAAGAATATGATCAAATAAGTTGTATATTTAGGTAATTTTTCCTAAAATTAAAGTGAAAAGGAGTACACCCATTATTCACAAAGAAGGAATCGTGCGCCCCAAACCTTCGAAAAAATTTCAAGAAAAACTACATAAATACACAACTTAAAATATTTTAATCTCTAAAATTCTCTACCATTTAAAAAAATATTTTTAAAAAATCCCCTTCATCCCTATCCCCTCTTGATACATCTCTACCCCCTCTCAGATACATCTCTACCCCCTCTCAGATACGTCCATTCCCTCTCGGATACATTCATCCTCTCTCGGATACATCTCTATCCCTTTTGGATACATCCTTATCCCCTCTCAGATACATTTTTATCCCCTCTCGAATACAACCCTCCCATTAAGTAATGCATCATTTCCAATGTATTAGACAACCAAGAAATATCTCCGAGAAAATGAAAAATTCAGGAATTTTGTAATTGGGAAAACTTCTGGGCTAGAATGTAATTTGTAATGACCCGAAGAGTTTTTTTTAATTTTTTTCTTAAAATTACCGTTTATCCCTCTCGATTGTTGTCCCGAGTCATTTCCAATTGGTTTGTGAAATGGACTTCAAGTTTTGAGTAAAAAGTTGTGAATTGTGGAAACTTTAGCGTTTTGAAAGATTAAAGTTGTTAAAAAATGGTTTTCAAAGTCTTTTGGAGTTTCAAATCTCAGGATAAAATTTTGTCAATTTCATCAGTCCTGAAATGTGGAATTTTGTTTAAGCTAGAGAGTGCCGGATTCAGATTTAGAGTCTTTTCGTGGAATTGAGGTCCTAAGTTGGAAATTATTGAAATTTTAGCCTTTGAATTGAATTTGATCAACATTCAGGGTACGAATGCTCGGATTAGATTTTTGACAGTTCTGTTGAATGAGGAGATGATTTTAGGCCGAAGGGAGGTATTTGTTGAATTTTCAGAGGTCCCGAGCTTAGTTTGGCCTTCTTAGGCATTATGTTAGTTTCTTGTGACTTACACATGATTCAGATCGAAGAGACCTCAGATTCATATTTCGATGGTTCTATTGAGTCCGATATGTCAAGTCCATATAGCATATTTAGTTTGTGTGTATGGGGTTTCGAATGAATTCCGAGGGTCCTTTCAAAAATATTTGTGTTGGCTAAGTTTATTGGTGTTTGCCTTCATCGCGTTCACGAAGAATTTTTGCTTTCGCGAGGGTCGACTGGCTTGCTAAAGTGAAAGGTGACACTTTTCCGGGCTTCGATTTTGCGAACCAAGGGTCGCGATGATCGCATACGCGGCCCTGAGTTCGTGAAAGGATACTTGCGAGGATTTTTGGTCTGAAATTTCAGAGTTTCGATCTCCCCATGATACATTTTTTAGCCTTGAGGACTCGGTTGACACGATTTCAAGGGGACTTTTAAGATAAAATATTGGGATAACGATTTTTGACACTAAATCTTCTATTGCCCATTATTAAGAATGATTTTTAAGTGCTCAAAACAAGTTTTTTGGATGATAAAATTGGGGATTCTTCAAAAACTCAAGAGCTTTGATAAATTAATGATTGTGAGCTGATTTCAACTCCATTTTCGAAATGGTTTTCACCAGTGAGTTCTAAATATTTTGGGTAACGTATTTAAGTAATGATTTCCAAATTTAAACCTAATTTTTGGAATTAGATTTTTGAGTCGATTTGACCCCATTTTTTCTAATTGCTCGATATGAGTGTTGTTGATTTTGAAATTTCATTGTGAATACTTTTTTGACTAGATTGTGTTGATTGGATATCATTTGGAAGGGAAAAACTCAAATCTCTGAGTGATTTTTATCGATTCAGGCAAGTGAACCTCTAAAACCTTGTTAAAGTTTGTAGAATCTTGTATTCTCTTCATTGAATGTGTTGGGAAGTAATGAGATAACGTGATGAGTAAAATTACTCATATTGAATAACCTTAGCGATAAGAAGGGGATTAAAGGAAAAGGCAATGTGTTAATAATGATGCATTTTGTATTGTGTATTGCCTTGAATATTGATTTTTTCATCGGTGATTGAGAAATATTGTGATAGTTTTGTTGTGAATGTGAATTGGTTGAAATTTTTGTAAGCTCATTGTTTTGTGAATATGCCTATTTGTATTGGTTATGAGACACTTAAGTAAGATGTATTGTGATATTGATACCGAAGTCTGTTATGGTAAGCGATATTGATATCGAGGTCTATTCTGATAGATGATATTGATGTCGAGGTCTGTTCCGACAAGTGGTATTGAGGCCGAGGTTGTTTCCGACAGATATATGAGTCTTGGGTGTTCACAGATCTTGACTTGATACTTGTGATATATGAACTTGATACTTGTGATTGATGAACTTGGTTACTGTGATATGACTGATGAACTTGATACTTGTGATTGCTGAACTGTAACTCTTGGGTTGTGATCATTGAGTCTTGTGAACTGTATATTGTAAACAGTTAGGTTGGACTAATTTTTGTGCAGGCTGTAATTATGGTGGTTCAGTTGGCATGAGAGGAGTACTCGTATTCTAATCTAGCTTTACCTTGTATTTGGTGGATTGATTGTTGAGTACTATTGCTTGATACTCACTTCTTGCTTCTACACTTATGTAGGTTCCGAGCCCAGTTCGGTGTGATTACTTTTCTCCATCTTCTTCTGAGACTTATCGAAGATATTTGAGAGGTAGTTGTTTGTCATCCCATTGGACCTTCTTGTTCCTTATAAATGTTATTGTTGTATTCGAGAGACAACAACTTTTGAGACTTGTATTTATCTTTCAAACTTTGTTAGTATAAATTAGTGGCTTGTACACCTGACAATCAGGTTTTGTGGATATTTTGAGAATGACTAAGTTTTTCGCTCTTGTGTTATTGATAGTTTACTTTTACCCATTTTTTCATCGTATTGTTGGATTTTAGTCTAACTTATATTGGTGGGATAAAACGAGTGTCATCACGTCCATTTCAGATCGTGACATAATTAACTCTCAAATGTATGAGATTTTTGTACTTTATGCAAATTTTCAATTATTGAAAAAAATATCATAACTCAAGCGGCCATTTTCACCTGTTTATTTGTTTCTCATAAAATATTAAAAATCAATAGCCAACCCAAACTAAAATAGTGGTCCTCTTTAGGAAAAATAAAATAAAGGAAGAGAGACAAGTAGAAATTGTGTCAAAGTATATAGAAATAAAATATACCCTCAAGTTCTGATATAATCTAAGTTGCCCCAAAACTTTTATAGCTAGATGGATGAATTTGAATTGTGACAAAATTGAGAATCCCAACTTGCAAAAAGAATTCAAAAGCAGATATCTCACAACACCACGTTTCTAAATCATCAAATTGTGGACGTGCCGGAGTGGTTATCGGGCATGACTAGAAATCATGTGGGCTCTGCCCGCGCAGGTTCGAATCCTGCCGTCCACGATCATTTTATTGTTATGCCAAATTTTTATAAATTCTTAAAATGCCAAAATTTAGTAAGCTAAAAAATAAAGAAATTTCGTTAAAATATTTTTAAAATTATATTTTTTATTTGATTATATCATAATATTCATAAGAAAAGAATTTTTTTTTTTTATTAAGTGCTAAAAAATAAATAAAATAATTAAAATTTATTAAGAATTAAGTAGGTTATCTTATGACACACATTTTAACACATTTAAGCCGAACCTGTTCCAGCTCAAGTAAGTTTTGGGTGGTCAATATATAACGTGCTCATTTATTATGGACAAACAACACAAATCTCACTAGTTTAAGGGGCTAATTACCTGTCTTTCCGTAACTTTTAAAAATTAAAATCGTGCCAAATTTCAGTCCCAGATACACAAGGTTATAATAATGTATAATTTATTTAAGATACAATATTATGTTCAAATGGATTCACATGATTGGAAAAATGAGATATGATTACAATTCTAAAAATAATAATCTTTTGTGCGTGGAAAACTAAATCATGATACCCCTTAATGTAGAAGAAGATTGGGAGAAATGATACTAATCCTACTAAGTAGAAACAAATTTTATAAGAAGATGCTACAATTATTGTGGTTATTTCTCAAGTGAATTTTGTGACTAATGTTAGAGATTTGGTATTAGATTTATGTGCTACTAAGCATATTTGTGATGGTAAAATAATTTGTGCACTCGACCCAAGTGGAAGAAGTATAATAATTTATTTCTATTCACGATTCAAGAATTATTCAAGTTCTTTTAAAGATTTTTTTTTCCTTTAACTCACTTCTGAAAATTATTGGTTGATCCTTGCTCCTAGCTAATATTCGGACCAACTTGGCTATTGAGGAATATTATTGCTATTAGTTTGGGTGTTTCATGTTTCTAATATATATATATATATATATATATATATATATCTATATATATATCAATTTGATTTTGTCAAATTATTAGAAAAATAATAATAATTTGAGTATGGTACAATTGTATAAATCCTAACAATATTTTTATGAGCAATGATAATTGTAATTATTTTTTCAAGATTTTTCAATAATAATTATAATTCAGGCTCAATTAAAAACTTATAGTTATAATTTACATAATTACGATTCATTGTTACATGTTAAAAAAAGCGAGAGAGAGGTTGGAATAGAGAGATTCATAACTACATCCAAATGATGCGTCCAACCGAAATACTACTTACCCTGTACTATACTTTCAGGGATCGTTTAGTACAAACATTAATAACGGATGAGATTAGTAACACATGAATTAGTAATGCAGAGATAAGTAGTGCAGAGATTAGTAATGCAAAGTTTATTTTTATCAAGTGTTTGATTCATTGTTTCCCACCTCACCTTGTGTTAAAATTAAAACTCTATAAAAAACTTCTTAATTATACCCTTGAAAATTATTATGTAATTGGATCAAGGTAGATAATTGTCAGACAATATTATTTTTTATGGCCTTCTAACTAACTTGGAGAAGAACAATTTCGTTGTCATGTTTGCTATTTTTTTCTTGAATTATTTGAGGATAAATAATTGTCATGTTAATAAATTGATCACTCACAAAATATAAATTTTCAAGTAAAAAAAGATAAATCATCTACTTTTAAAACAAAAAAAGACAGTAAACAAAATTAAAATTGAATAAATAATCTACATACACATAAAAATTGCAAGTTGCAGTTTTAATATGTATGCAATTTTATACATTGTTCAAAATACGAATAATGATTTGACAAATATTTTTGTCTTTACATAAACTTACCACATGGTATTAAATCCTATGTATTACTAATATCTCCAAATGGAAGGTATCAATAAATTCTCCAAATTGAAGATATAAGTAATACATCCTATAATATATAAGGTGTATAACTAATCCATGATGATTATACCTAAGCTCAAATTTCTACCAAATATATTACTAAATTATACAATACATAATACATGAACTATTTCTCCTAATACTTTCTACCAAAGACCCCTCAGAGTTTCTAACATTTAGCCCAACTAGACAAGGCCATGTGTGCATGAGGAATCATGCATCTCCTTTTTACGTGGCAACTTATTAGAGGTTCGTACATGATCAAACTTTTGAGTCACTCATGTTAATCTGTGGCCTTTCCTAAAAGGTGTTCACTTCAATAATGAGGTTAATCCCATAAAAAATACGTGGGTCGCCCCACCTTTTTCATCTTTATGTTCTCTTTCTCTCTCCTTAACTCCTTATTTCTCCATTTCTTTCCTTTCATTTTTTAAAAATAATTTTTCATCTTCTCCATTTTTTTCCTTTCACTTCTTTTTTTAACAAAGTTCTTGCACCGATAAATTTTTCAAATAATATTTTTTGCTTATGAATTTTATTTATCTAATTATTTCTATATCATTTATATATTTTACTTTATTTAAAATCTTATTATATCAAAAATATGAAAAAAAGAAAATGACAGTGAAATTATAAGATAGAGAATCAAACTTTTATCACGAGATGAAAGTTTAGATAATCAATCAACTAAGTTGACATTTAAAATTATATTTCGTCTTACAATTTTATCTCAATATTCATATCTATTCACTTAAATGAAATAATTATAAGTATAATAATTTTCTTGTCCCTAACAATAATTGTTTATTTTAATCATTTTTTCTGTAGATTAAAATAAACATTTATATACGTAAAATATTTTCCCTTTTTTTGTGACATTACGATTGATAGTTTTTAATATAATTATATCTAATTTTGTTTATTGTAAGTGTTTAGTAAAAAAATAGATATTTATTTTATAATAAACTAGATTAGATATTATTATATTTACAAATATTTAGTAAAAAAATTAGGGGAAATTTAGTCTGTGATGAGGAATTTAATATGACATATTGGCACAAAAGTTTTGTTGAATTTGTGAAAATGTAGTTCCACTTCCTTGAGCTTTTAGTCGATGACTTTCTATAAAACTATATGAATATTTTTCTCAGTACGCAACAAAAATCAAATGAAAGACATTGCTCATGGAAAATAGTCCTACATAATTGTGAAATTCAACGAGTAGAGTTCATGTTATTACCGTACTATCAATGAAATTGACATTTTTTAAAATCTATTTATAGCCTTTTCAAGACATCATAATCCCCCCCCCCCCCTGATTTCTTACTAAATATTTATAAATATAATTATATCTAAATTTGTTTATTATAAAATAAATATCAATTTTTTTACTAAATATTTACAATAAACTAGATTAGATACAATTATATGAAAAAAACTATCAATCGTAATGCCACAAAAAAGGAAAAACATTTCATGTATATAAATATTTATTTTAATCTACAGAAAAAATGATTAAAATAAACAAGTGTTGTTAGGGACAAAAAAATTATCATACTTATAATTATTTCATTTAAGTGAATATATATGAACATTGGGATAAAATTGTGAGACAAAATATAATTTTAAATGTTAACTTAGTTGATTGACTATCTAAATTTTCATCTTGCGGTGAAGGTTTGATTCTCTATCTTGTAATCTCATTCCTCATTTTCCTTTCTTCTATTTTTGATACAGTAAAATTTTAAATAAAGTAAAATATATAAATGCTATAGTAATAATTAGATAAATAAAATTCGTGAGCAAAAAAGAATTATTTGAAAAATTTACCGGTGGAAGATTTTTTTTTAAAAAAGAAGTGAAAGGAAAGAAATGGAGAAATAAGGAGTTAAGGAAAGAGAAAGAGAACATAAGATGAAAAAGGTGGGACCCATATATTTTTTAATCAAAAGTAATCCCTCACATACCAAGTCATACTTATGCCTCTATCACCATAAAAATTTCCCATATAGCAATGCCTCTAGTGAAACGAGATCTATAGGTTTATTCTTACTAGGGATGACAATGAGGCGGGGTGGATGCGGAGCGGGATGTGTTTAAAACTATGTGAGGTGAGATGGGTTTAAGATTGTACCAGGTGGGTGGGATGCGGGGCGGATTGAAGTGAATTTTTAAAAAATTAATGCGGGACGAGACGAATTGCGAGTATATGTAATTTTATGTGGGTTCAAATTTAATTTTAATTTTTGACATGTTATTAGTGTGATAACACATTATTTATTAAGATAATTTTTTTAAGGCTACTAAAATATTTAACATAGTAAATGAAAATAGTTCAATAAAATATACTCCCTCCGTTTCACAAAGAATGACCTCCTTTCCTTTTTAGTCAGTTTAAAAAAGAATGACCTCTTTCTTTTTTTGGTAACATTTTAATTTTAGTTTTCCACGTGGCATGTTAAAGACAACAAAATTAAAGAGCAATTTTGTACATTTGACATAACTTTAATTTAGGATCACAAATTCAAAAGTCTTCTTTATTTTCTTAAACTTTGTGCCAAGTCAAACTACACCATTCTTTGTGAAACGGAGGGAATAATACAATTTCTTACATGTTTCCAATTGACCTCTAAAAAACATTTTTTTAAGTCACTATCCTATTAAATTGATGCAAATTAATGAAAAAATTAATTTATTTTTATAAATTTTATTTAAAGTATCTTTTTTTAAAAGTAAAAGTTGGGCATTAAGCCCTTTATTTATTGAATTTTTTCACATATAGAAAACATAAAAATTATATTTGTATGTTATAGCTATAGTTTGCATAATTACGCTCCATAACAATTTTTTTGTTTGCTATGGAGCTTTTGATTTGTATAATTCGCTAGAAGCATCCAGTTTTATACAAATTGTTCAATTTTGTATAAATTCAATCATATATTGTAATTTGTGTAATACGATCTGTATTTGTATAATTGGCGATTAATCGAGATAGTGCAGAGGTGACAAAGCATGCATGAGGTTTCCTTCAATCTGGTGGTCCCAACAAAAAAAACATTAGAGCTCGCGGCCTCAGTTGGCAAAATCAGGGTTGTTGCCCCGTTGTGAAGACAACTGGATGCTATTGTTAATTATTTCACTTGAGATAGGCCTTCTTACCACTGCTTCTGCCTATTACTATTCTTTTGTTGTGCTTCCTGGACAAAAGAATTATAAGTGTATAAGACGAAAATATATGTATTTGTATGTGTATATACACTTTTCTCTTGCTTTATACAAACACAAACACATTTTATACATTTATATCGAAATGTATAAAATGGCTAATTGTATACCGAATCAAATGGCAAAAAAATGGGATGTTTATTGCGAATTACAATTAAAATAAACTATGACTATAACATTTAATTTGAATTAATAATTTGCTATTTCATACTCCCTCTGTCCCAATTTATATGACATAGTTCGGATTTCGAGATTCAAACAAGTTTATCTTTGACCGTAAATTTTTCATATATCTTTTAAATATTTTGAATTATCAATTATTGTGACTTATAGTACTTTTTATGTAGTTTATAAATATATAAATTTCATTTTAAACAAATTGAAGATTTCATGAGCAAATTCTCGGTCAAACTCAAACTGTTTGACTCTCGAAAAACGAAATGTGTCACATAAATTGGGACAGAGGGAGTACAATTTTCCCTTATTAAAATATGTTATGTACAAGACCATGCCCAAAAGTGGTCTGGCCTAAAAACAAAAAAAGAACAATACAGGACTTAGACATTAGTATCAAATTAGGAAAGTGACAGGAAGTCTTCATCTTCCTCGGTGCTTTGCTCAAACATTGTTGGTGACTTGTCAGTATATCCTCCGGTAACAGCTTGCTGCTCCACCATTAATAAAGCTTATCAATTCTACTCGGCTGATAGATCGATTCTACAGGTAATCATCTAAACTTTTATTAGCTGCACATACGAGTCAATGTACTTCTCTATGTCTCCTTATGTATTGTTTTAGCGTCGTGGGTTTGCTATCGTCACCATTCTAGAGTTAGTCCGTTCATTTTCTTAGATTTAAATCTTGATGGGTTGAACCCCAAGTGGAGTTTATTTAAAGTATCAAAGTTAACTAGAAAAAAAATATTAAAAAATTATGTGGGGCGGATTCATGCGGAGCAGATCTATGCATAGCGAATTGAAATGAAAAAAATTGTTACGCGGAGCGGAACGAATTAAATTTTTTGTTGTTTAAGCTCAACCCATCCCATCCCGCACCGCCTCATTGCCATCCCTAATTCTTACTTGAACATCTCTAAAAAAAAAGCATATTATTCCTTAGTGGAAAATCTTTAAAAATATCAATATGTAGGGTTTAAGACCTATTTTTCGTTTGTTTAAAATAAAAATGACCTACTTTCATTTTGATATGTTTAAAAATGAATGACCTTTTTTTTTTTACAATACTTTAATTTTTTACACTTTTTTTTGCTCCATTGTATGAAAAAGACTAAATTCTCTTTTGAAATTGTTGTCGGATCAAGAAGTCTTCACATAGAGTAAGAGACTGTGACTGCATCTCACCTCCGTATTCAATCATGTATCTTTATTGTCTGTACAAATCATATTCAAAAGTTAGTTTTACCTCTTTCACAGCTATCCCTTGTATGAGTCTAAATTTTCATTCCTGAAATACAACAATCGAAAAAGGAAAATAGCAAGTGAAAAATAGTATTCGTATTTGAATTTATGCGAAGGTTACAATCTTTTTGAAATCTCTAAGAAAAGGTATGTAATTCTCTGATTCTTCTCTTCACAATTATTCTTGATTTGATGAAATACTTGCGGTTCAACACAACGAAGACTGCTTTGTATGCAGAAGACTTGCAGATCACAACTGAAGAACAAGAATTCTCTATGTATTTATGTGATTTTCTGGTCTTATGAAGAACTTTATTAACTTATGATATTCTGAATAATGACAAGCTAAATTCATATCGCAGGGAATCAAAGAAGGAACACGAAGATCAACAGCCTCACCAAAAAAGACTGAGTGGCACAAGACAATCTGCACCAACTAAGGAGATAGATTGACTCACAATATGCACCAACTAAAGAAATAGATTGACTCAATCAATCCAAAAGATTGACTCAATCAGTTATCAATCCAAGAAGGAAAACAGTACCAGACAAGCAATCAAAGACAACAAGCAAATCACCTTGATTATGGAAGCTAATAGTTGTAGTAAAAAAGATCAAGATAGCAAGTAGATCAAATAAGATGGCAAGAATTTGTACCAGACTCTGTTTCAAGGCAGACGAAATAGAAATACAACCAAATCAAGGATTCAAGATTCTCAATCAAGGAAACATTACAAATTCATTGAAGGAAAATCCCTTGGGTTTTCCTATTAGAGCTAAAAGCCATCGCACTACTCAACATATAAATGAAGACTCAGATCAATAGTTGAAGATGCGCAACTTCACTTGAGCTTATATTATAATCTTCTTTTATCCTTCATAAAGCTTTGTACTCACGTGAGTGAAACAATTGAAAATAAAAGAGAAAGAAAGATTTTGAGTGTAGGTTTACAAGTAGAGGTAGTATCAAGAAACAAATCAGATAGGATGAGATACCAAAACTCTGTACAACCGGAGTCCACTTCAAAGCTCTAAAGGAAATTCTTGAAATCCAAAGGAACTGGACGTAGGCACCACATCAGTGTTTCGAACCAGTATAAAAATATCTTGTGTCAATTTACTTCATGTCATTACTTTTAATTTATTCTGTGATACTAACTAGCAGGTGAGTCGACTGCTCCATCCAGGAAGTCGACTGAAGGAATTTTAATTCACCCCCTCTTAACTTTCACACTTTATATAGCCTTGAGCTATGATTTTAGGGGTATTTTGGTCCAGACAATTTTGGCCCTTGGGCTTAAAGAATATGAGTTGGGCTCGTCTTGTCAACTTAATGGACTGACCCAAATGTAATTTAGACTTGATTTAAGTCATATGATTTTTACTTAAATATTAATCTGACTTTATTAAACAGTAAGTTGACTTGGTCAACATATCATGAATTTAAGATTTAATCCAAATTGAATATGATTTTATCAATAAACTTCACTGTCTACAAATGCCCCCTGGTTCGAGGCTTGTTGGGGTGCTTGAATTTTCGAACTTGTTAAGACAAGCTTTGAAGTATTTGTGAAGCAAATATTTTTTTTTTCACGTAGTTAATCTTTCGTGAAACATTTGAAACTTCATGAGAAATGACTATGCCGATATGTTGAGGTCAACATATACCAGAGTCTCTATGACAACATTCTCTAATTTTAAGAGATTATTTAACTTTCGTTCGTTACCAGCTCATTTTTTATTTGAAGTGTTTCCAGCTCATGAAGACTTATCACATGACATTTCTTCATAGTTTGATAATTTCATTTGAGTCATCAACTACAAAATGGTCGCCAATTCGATGAGCACGAATTGCTTCTACAAGTTTAACTTGGTGATATACATAGCTTGTGATTTCGATGCAAATCTAGGCGTTGCTTTCCTTGGAGTTGAACACTTGCCGGTGGTTTTTTTTCCAATTTTTCTCTATCACTCGAATAAAATGTAAGGAATTCAAATTCTCATTATGGGAGTCTATCCTTATTCGGGGTATTTTTTTCCATGTTAATATTTGGGAAAACTTTACACATTAGTTACTCGATTTTCAGAATTTTTTCCATGTTTGATTCCGGTGGAATTTCCATGACTTAGTTCCTATGAAAACTTAACATAATTTGGTTCCTATGAAATTTCCATAACTTGATTCTTATGAAAATTTTCCATAATTTGATTCCTAAGAAAACTTACCATAATTTGGTTCCAATGGAATTTCCATAACTTGACTCCTGAAAATTTCCATAATTTAATTCCTATGTCAATTAACCATAATTTTCATAATTTATAGGAACTAAACTTTCCATCATTATAATTTTCCATAATTCGTAATAATCAAATTGATATCTTCATATTTTGAAATCTATATATACTCACATTCTCCTGGTTATTGTATATCGCATTGTTTAATCATGAAGTTCAATTGAGTCCTTCTCTCTCAAGTAAGTCTTTTTCCCCACTCTAATTTTCGTCACTTTTTCTTCAGCTCAGCGCGACTTTGGTAGAAAATTCATATCTCATTGTAGGAATATCTAAATCGTGATCCGTTTGATTTTCTAGAAACTAGACTCATAGAGCTACAACATATCCGAAAATCACTATCAGAAAACTCCCGAATTCACTAAGGTGATTTTTTTTAAATCAACTTAAAATCCTGATGAACTGAATCACCAGCTTTGTGTGGCTTCACGAAAAAAAAATCATATCTCAATGTAGGAATAACGATATCGTAATTGTTTGATTTTTCAGAAATTAGACTCGTAGAGCTACAACTTATCTGAAGATCACGATCAGACAACTCCCGGATTCACTTAGGTAATTTTTTGAAATCAACTTAAAGTTTTGATGAACTGACTATACTAGCTTTGTGCAACTTCACGAAAAAAAATCATAACTCGACGTAGGAATAACTAAATCACAAGCGGTTTGCAGTGTTGAAAATAAATCTCATAGGGAAACATCATATACAAAAACCATGATTATATTGCATTTGTACTCATTTAGTTTTTTATTTGAAATCAACCTTTCTCCAACTGCAAAAATTTGGGGTTACCACCTTTACTTTGAACATGTTCTTACAAATTTAACTTTTTCCTATTGATTTTTTTTTTTTACAGATTTTGGATAGAGAAAAACAGCTTTGATCCTGCAACATGATGCACTTCCGTGACCTATATTCGCCGCATCCTCTTCTTGAAGTAGTGGGTGACCAACAAAATCCAAATGTCAAAGTCCTACTTTTGAAGGTTTAGCCTCCGGCTATCGGTGTCTTCTCCCCTGTTAGTGGGACATCTGATGAATCTCTTCTCCTTAAAGAATGGTAAAAAATGGAAACCAAAGACCTCATGAAAAGTTTCTCGAGCAAGGCTACTCGTATAAAAGTTTCTTTGCTGAAATCCAAAATTCATCATGATGTAGCATCTTCCAAATCTTCTCATTCTGATGGAAGTTTCGACAATTGGAGTGTTCCCTCATCTAAATTTGGCAATGTCTACTAGACACCTAGTTATTGGGAATGGGTAGAGGACGTGATGCCCTGCCACAAGAAGATTTTGGAGCTCATCAAGGTTTATGATGTGGTATATACTTCTTTGTTCACATACAACTATGACGATAACATACTCCATGCTTTTTGCTAGCTTTGGCGTCCATCTACCAATATGCTTTCTACTTTCATTGTAGAGAGGTCCATATCACTTTTGGTCTGACAAGCAATTGGATGTCTTCTTGTACAAGGGCACTTTTATGATGAAGTTGTTCCCTCTACGAGAAAATTGACGCAAATTGATACTCAAGGAAAATTGCTTCTTCCCAAAAGTTATCTATATTTGTTTTCGGTCTTCTACGGATTAGAGAAAGATGATCTTCATGAGGTGTCCATCCATGATTAGGTGAAGTTCTAGTTTAGAGGACCTAATAGCTATGTTGAGCCTAGGTGTCAAAGGTACGAGCCACAATGCCAAGGTTGAACCATAATCCTTCTAGACATATTGATTAGAACTTCCTACCATGGACTGATGAAGAGAATGCCCCTTTTGTCGAGCTAGATGTAGAAAAATCACTTAGAGATGAGACTAATTTGGCAGCCTTCTTTATTTGTTGGCTTTGCAAATTTGTTCTTCAAAATAAGAAAGTCAACTATGTGCGTGCTAGTGTTTTTAAAATTGTGAGATTAATGGCTCACGAAAAGAAGTTCTCCCTATTTGTCTCGGTTCTTGCAAACATATATCGCGGCTTGAAAAAGATCTCTACTTCTCCAAACTTGAGTGTAGCAAATATAATTTTCCCCATATACTATGTATATAGTTGGCTTAGGGAATACTTTGGGACTCATCATCGTGCCAATCGCTCACATCAATCCATACCCCTTTGCAAGATTTCTGGTGAGAAAATGGCTAAATATTTTGATTTTGCATATGCCCAAAAGTTATTATTTGGCATGCTACATGGCAGGGATTTACACTTTACTGATAATCGCAAACTTTCAAATTCGTGAAACGAATTTATCATAAGCCTCCGTTCAAGCTATATAACCGTTAGGCATGATTCAAATTTCATTGTGGAGTCCTACAACCTTAAAAAAATTTAGTCGACAATTCGGTTTTTGTCAAGATAGTCCTAGAGATATTATGGAGTGACCTTTCGATGGTACACTGTTATCATTGGTGCAATTTTGAAATTCCTCTTTTTGACTTGATGCTTTTTCTAAAGTCGTGATTCCAATGTGTCCATTAGAGGATGCTCCTTGAATGACCCGCGAGTATGTGGACCGATGATCATCCCATAGAATGAATCCTTTCCAAGGAAACCTCCGCATCATTTTGAAGAAATCGAAGCAAATTCCTACATTCATGTCATCTAAATGGGCTTCTGATCAACTAAAAGAAAAGTTACATCCTTCTTCCAAGACTGAAGTGAAGTCAAATGATACTACGCAAGTCGACAAGACCTTATCCAAGTCTAGAACCTCGAAAGAGGGCGACATGCCTCTAAAATCAAAATCGAGGCGCCTAACATTAGTCTCAAAGGTGACTTTCACTACTTTCAAAGTTGGCCATGGTTCTTCTGAAACAAATGAACTTCATATATCATCAGATAATGGTAATGAAAAAATGTCAAACCTTGAGACACCTTGTGATAAAATTTCTCATATGTATGCTTTATCGAATGGTGTTGAGCGAACCAATGCATTTTCTAGTCCAATGGAGAGTGAATATCATCACTGAATCGTCCAAAAAGAAAGGCACAAGAGCTAGATGATGTTTGTTGTGGTATGAAAATTTTAGATACAATTGTCATTGATGATAACGACTTTGTGGATGAGGATCCAAACTCGGCATCATTGTCTGAATTATCAAAACAAGTAAGGTCCTCTTTTTTTTTTCTTCTTCATACTATTCCATTCTTTTTAAATTTTAAATCTGATGATATTTTTGTTCTCACTTTTTTTAGTTGGACCTTCAGGAATTATACAGCTACGACTTTAGAAATGACGTGGTTGAAGATTTTACTATAGATCTTAATGATCTTGATGTGGCTTCAAAAGGTTTCCATTCTTCCCTTAATGATGTGATGCCTTTATTGGAAGTAGTTCCACAAAGAAAGTCACCTTCTACTTCTTCAGATGACAAAAAGTTTTCCCAACAAAATGGTATTAATGCGACTTAAAGTTGTCGTCAATCAAATTACGCATAGGAAATCATTCAAGCTTTCTTCATGGCCATTGTGACCTGGTGCTCCTACTTTTGAGCAACAAGAAACTATTTTTCACGTCAAATCAATTTTTTATTTCTGAGATGTGGGGCACATTGTATGGATGAATTACACAAATTTTCTTGGGTTCTTTAGATGGCTTTACAGAGTTTGAGTCAAGTATTGCTTCATCTTTTGAGAAGATTAGAAAAGTGAACATTATTGATATTTCTGCTTTGGAGGATCTTGTCAAGAATTTCTTCAAGTCGTACACTGAGTATGACACTTTAAGATTATCGAAGATGACTAAAGAATAACATGAAAATGCTCTCTCTGATGCGCAATGACGTCTTGCTGGTGCGAATTTGGCACATGAAAAGTTTGAAGGATCCATGGAGAAGCTACAAGCAACTCTAGTAGATGTGGAGAAAGACTTAGAAGTTGTGACCTTAAAGAAAAAGAAAATCATAATGCTCCTTAATAAATATCAAGAAAAGTTGTTCAAAAGTCAAGAGGATGTCACCATTACAGAAGGCGAGATTTATACCATTGAGGCGAATCATAGGCTGCCTAATGATGAAGTGGAGAGACTAGCCAAATTAGAAGAGGCAGTTGAGACAAGTCGCCAAGAAATCATAAGCTTCAAACTCTTTCCGTATTTAGATTTAGGATTTGTTAATTCACTTATTATGGGTGTAGTGATTCTTTTTTAAGCAATAAAATGGTGACTTATATTTCAATAAGAATCTTCTCGTCTTGAACTTTGAATTTTGATGATTTCATTCCTTTATATAACCAGGAGCCCCTCCCCTCCTTTTTTTTATTGGAAAGAGGTCTCGATAAGCTAGAATTTATGTGAAAATCGCAGCCAAAGGTTAACTTTTCAGTTTTGCGCGTCTATAGAAGAAAATTTATGACTCGAAGTAGGAGCGTCAAAATAATGAGCTTCTTTTTTGTTGGAAAGATAACTTCTAGATCTTCAATCTGTATAAAATTCATGTCCATAGAATTTACGGGTTAGTACAGATTTTTCTTTGAAGTTGGTTCAAAATCTGGCGTGCTTGACTTTTGAGTTTTCTTCAGCTTTGCGCACATGTGAAAGAAAATTCACAACTTGGAGTGGGAGCACCAAAATAATGATCTGATTTTTTATTGGAAAGATAACTTCAAAATTTTCAATCTGTATGAAAATCACCTCCATAGGCTTTACGCATTAGTACAAATTTATCTTCGAAGTCAGCTCAACACTTGACTTGCTTGGCTCTTCAACTTTCTTCTGCTTTGAGCACATGTGGAAGAAAATTCATAACTTGTAGTAGGAGCGCCAAAATAACGAACTTCTTTTTTTATTTGAAAGATAACTTTGAGATCTTCAATCTATATGAAAATCACATCCATATGCTTTACGGATTAGTAAAGATTTATCTTCGAAGTCAGCTCAAAATTTGGCATGCTTGACTCTTCAATTTTCTTAAGCTTTGCGTACATGTGGAAGAAAATTTATTAGAGTAGAAGCGCCGAAATGACGAGCTTCTTTTTTTTGTTGGAAAGATAACTTCTTGATCTTCAATTTGTATAAATATCACAATCATAGCTTTAGGGATTAGTACATATTTGTCTTTGAAGTCAGCTCAAAATTTGTCATGCTCAATTTTTTTAGCTTTGTGCGTCTATGGGAGAAAATTCATAACTCTGAGTAGAAGTGCTGAAATCGCGAGATTTTTTTTGTTGAAAAGATAACTTCGATATCTTCAATCCATAAAAATATCAGTCACGCACTTTTTGTATTTGTACAAATTTTCCTTTGAAGTTGCTCGCTCTTGTAGAAATCAGCTTTCAAATGTTACAACCTGAGCTTGATGGAGTTTAAAACAAGTTGCAACCCTTTCTTGCTTCTACCACTTTATAGGCCTAGACTCTCTTTTTTTAGCTTTGTATGACTCGACATTTGAAAGAATTAGCATGACATTAACATGGCGGCGGAGTTTTTCTTCTTCTTATAATGGAACCTAGAATAATAATACTCTAAGATGCCTACATACCTCGATGAAGAGGATCAAGTCATAGTAGTTTAGAAAGTGACATTTTAATTTTTTATTTTTATTTTTGTGTCCTAACTTTTGCCTAGGTTGCCTCTTTCGAGGTTTTCAACCTAGCAAACTTTTTGTGTCCGAACTTTTGCCTAGGTTGCCTCTTTCAAGATTTTTAACCTAATGGACGTTTATTTTGGAGCCATACATAGTTTATACTCTTGCCGCTAGGAGTATGACGCTACTTCAAGGATAATATTTCTTCAAAAAATTTCATTGATGGAACCAATCCGCAAGTTGTCTGCATCCACAAGTTTGTAAGCCCCGCTTGAATAGACTTCTTGGATGACGTATGGTCCGTCCCATTTTGAGGTGAACTTTCTTCCTGATTTATGAGATATGATAATTGGCCTTCTTACTTCAAGGAATAGATCACCAACTTGAAAATACATTAGAAGAACCTTTTTATTGAAAGCACGAGAAAGACGAGCTTAGTAACATTCAAGACTTTATTGAGCTTCCAACATTTTTTCATCAAGAGCCTTTAACTCTTCTAGGCACATACGAGCATTTTCTTCTTCAATAAGTCCTTCTTAGATGGCAAGCCTCAATGACGGTATTTTTCGTTCAAGTGGAAGGACTGCTTCAGTTCCAAAAACAAAAGAATAAGGAGTTGCTTGAGTTGGTGTGCGATGAGTCATTCGGTATTCCCAAAGAACATCTTCCATTGTATCATGCCAATCTCTTTTAGATTTGGAGACGACCTTCTTTAATAAGTTGCACAAGGTCTTGTTAAATGTTTCAGCTCGTCCAATCTCAGCAACATAATACATTGATGAATTACATTGCTTAAAGCCAAAAAGGTTGCAGATCTTATCTATTAATTTATTGGCGAATGACTTTCCATTATCTGTTATTATATAACTAGGAATGCCAAAACGATAGATGATGTTCACCCTAATGAAGTTTGCAACATTTTCCTTCTTTACTTTTTTGAGGTCTTCAAACTTAGCCCATTTTATGAAGTAATCTGTCGCATCCAAGATGTACAAGTGGCCACCAGAAGATTTTTGTAGTGGTCCAACCACGTCTAGCCCCCAAGCATTGAATGGCCAAGATGAACTAGTCAAATATAATACATCAGGAGGTTAGTGCATAACGTTCGCATGAAATTAACATACTTAACATCTTCGAGCATAATCCAAACAATATTTTACCATTGTTGACCAATAATACCCTATTTTTTATGTGAAAGTATAACTTTTGCCTAGATTGATGTGATTCACAAATTCAGAATGTGATTTTTGCATAACTTGAATTGCTTCTTCTTCCCCCAAACAACTCAAGAGGACTCCCTCGAATGATATTCAATATGGAGTATCCACATAATAAAGAAACCGAGGTGCACAACGAGTATTTCGATCTTTCTCTTTGGATATTTTGGAATTGTAATATAAGTAATCGATCAAGCCATGTCTCCAATCGATTATATCAGCTTGTGAAACAGATGTTCAAGCTTGCTTTCTACATCCTCATCATTTTCCTCCTCCGATGGTACTTTCCACTTTTGGAAGATAGTGATTTGTGCTTGGTTAGAGAGAGTCAATGTTGAAGCCAAAGCAGCTAAGGCATCAACTTTCTTATTTTCCTTTCTTGAAACATGTTAAAGAGTTACATCTCCGAGCCATCTGATCAACTTCTATGCATAGTCATGATAGAGACGCAATTCTGACCTTTTGACTTAATAGCTACCCAACAACTGATTGATCACTAATTCAGAGTCTCTGAAAACTTGTACTTGCAGTTGCTTCATATCAACCGCCATTTCAAGCCCAAGTATTAGGGCTTGATATTCTGCAACATTATTGAAGCAACACTGTGTTAAGAGCGAAGGAATATGACAAGATCTCTTTTATGATGTGAGGCTTTATTAAAATACATCTTCTAAGGTGGTTAAATTTCAATGATCATTGCATCTTCATTAGATAGTTCATTAGTGATTTCCCTATCATAAGGTATCAGGTATCAGATGGTCTGCTAAGAAGTCTACCAATTCTTTCCGTTTCATAACCTTTTGAGGAACATTCAAATTGTTGAAACTAGAGATACCATATTTCTAGTCGATCACTGAGGACAGGTTTTGACATCACAAATTTAATGGGGTTTGCTTTAGAAATAAGACGGACGATGTGAGCTTGAAAGTAGTGTTTCATCTTCTGAATTGAGAACACTAACGCAGAACATAGCTTTTTGATCGGTGAGTACTTCAACTCTTTTAGTTTCATCATCCTACTCAAGTAGTAAAAGGAATTTTCTTTCCCTTCGCCATTCTCTTGGGCTGAGAGTGCTCCCACTGATCTTTCATGAGTTGATATGTAAAGTATCATTGGATCTTTCATGGGTTGATATGTAAAGTATCATTCGATTTCCAAAAACAAGAGCTACTAAAACTAGTGGTTTCGTCAAGTAAGACTTTATGCTCTCAAAGGCATTACTACAAACTTGGTCTTATTTGAAAAGAGTGCCCTTTTTCATAACGACCGAATGGTTGACACTTTCCTTCTAGATTCGAGATGAATATCCTAAGATACACTAGCTTCCCTAGAAGACTCTTCAATTCATGGTTGTTTCTTAGCTTGACCATCTTAAGAATTACATCTATTTTTATATGATCGATTTATATCCCTCGATGTTGTACAACGAAACCAAGGAATTTTCCATAGGTAACTCCAAATGAACATTTCAAAGATTCATTCAAAGTTGATACATTCGAAGTAGATCAAACACCATCTTCAAGTCTTGCAAGTGATCACTCTTTTTCTTTAATTTCACTACTAAATCATCAACGTAACATTCAACATTTTTGTGAAGAATGTTATCGAAGATATTTTGCGTAGCTCTTTGGTATGTTACTCCAACATTCTTCAAGACAAACGGCATCACTTTGTAGCAATATATACCCTTAGGTGTGGAATGCGGTCAACTCTTCATCCTTTTGTGACATGCAGATCTGATTGTAGCCAAATGAATCATCTATAAAAGACATCGCCTCATACCCTGTAGTGACATCAATCATACGCTCAGTGATATGAAGTGAGAATTCGTCCTTAGGGCATGCATCATTCAGATCCCTGAAGTCGACAAAAACTCGAATTTATCCATTTTTTTCTTTTTCATGGGGAAAATAATTGAAACCCATATGGGGTACTTAACTTCACTGTTAAAGCCAACCTCAATAAGCTTGTTGACTTCAGGTTCGATCACGAGAACGAATTCAGGCCTAAAGTGTCAATGAGCTTGCTTGATAGGATGTGCACCCTTTTTTACATCAAGATGATGGACTACTACCTTTAAGTCTAATCTAGGCATTTCTTTATAACTCCAGGAAAACACATCGTTATACATTTTAAGTAAGTTAATGTAGGCCCTTTCTTCATTACCTACCAGTAAAGCATTCACATAAGTGGGTTTTAGATCTTCATTAGTTCCAAGGTAGACTTATTTCAATGCATCAATGTTGTCTTCACTCCTTCTTTAATTTTGGGTGGTGCATCCTTACCATCTTCATCTTATTGAGGTTCACCATCGTTAAAAGATATATGGTAATACCATGAAACTTCCTCCAACTGTTCATCAATTTTAATTAGAGAAAAATTATACCTTTCATCTTGTGTAGTGATATGATATGAAGAGTTGACACTCTCTTCATCATTATCATGTTGCTTGATGTAGACCACAATATGTGACTTTGCCTTTAGTACTTCTCCACATGAAACCATAAGGTTTGTCTATCGCTTCATTCTAGAAGGAATCAAACTTTGAAAATCCTTAGGGACATTTTGGATTCGGCTAAAACAAATGTTTTCATACCCCCATTGATTCTCCAAACCTTATTTTTTTTCTTCAATGGCCCTAAACTCTCAAATACGGAAATCCTCTTCATTGAGCTTCCCAATCGATCAAAGACAGAAGACCTTTTGTTAGAAGCAAAATGTTTATCTTCCGTTGTGATGTTGTTGTTGTTTACCCTTCTTATGAAGATGTAGATAGGAGGAGGTTGTTTGTAACCTAACCTTTCACATTATTGCCTCATAGAAGGTTCTGCCAGAAGCTTCCCTAATTTTGATGGTACATTAAGATTGAATCCATACTTTGCTAGTAGCTTGCAAGCATTAGGATCGAAGCCTTCTTCTAGATGCTTCATTGGGAGTGCTTCATATTGGGATGACTTATGAGCCACATACTTTCCAAGTAACTTTGTAGATGACTTCATCGTGTCGATAAGTTTAACAGGAAGGGTGATAACGCTCAACTACACTTCATCTGATTCAAAGTGTAGGCGGTCGCAATCAAGTATAAACCCAACTAAGAGTTGGGGTCGATCCCACAGGGAGTGATAAAGTAAATAATTCAATAATGAAGTGAAATGAGTGTTCTAATCGTTTGTAGGACTAAACATTTTTTAAACAATTAAAGTCAATGGCAGGGGTTTGACAATTAATGTCAATTGGGGGGATTAGAGTGAGCAATTAACAATTACGAACAATCGGGAGTAATCAAATAGAGAGGGATCATTGGGAGTGTGATCAATTGAACTCCGATTTAGCTAAATGGGTGATTATTGCTTACTAATAGTTGTTGAATCTTAGTGGGTAGGCCAGTCTTTAAGTGTAATAGCCATTTCTCAATCAACTATTACGAATCAAGCGAGTTCACTCGAACCTCGACGAGCCCAACAAATATAAACAACCCAAAACCTCAATCAATCTACTCTTTCAAGCTAGATTAGTAGGATTGGATTCAAACCCACTTTCTCAAGCAAAGTCTACAATAACTCAATCACTATAATCATCAATTAATAGTTTTGATTCTAAAACCTCTTTATCAAGCAAGCTTTGAATCCTAAACTAGAACTGCATTGGTAACTACAATTCATCAATTAAAACTCAACTATTAATTGAACACACTTCAAAACAATAATAAAATTAGTAAATACCAACACCCATAAGCTAATTCGAACATTCAATCACATGATCACACCCCCAAGAATGGGAGTTTTAGCCACATACGAAAGAGCGAGAAATCGTTACCAACTATGTTTTCCATCAGCTTGGGTAATAATCCACAAGTCTTAAACATGCTCAAATTGAATTACAAAATCAATTAAACCCTACTCAAAAACTTAAAGAACAATGTTCGGGACCAAAAACCCAGAAATGGACAATGTGGGAAATCTAAAAAAACTTCAGAACTCTCCAAAAACTCCAGAACTCATTTTTCTTCTTTTGAAAATTACATTTATACATTCCCAGATTTTCAGCTTCGAAAACACTCAGTGAAATAAGTCGGGCTTCACCGACCAGGTTGGCGATGCACCGAGTGCTCTTTTCCATCGCCTTCTGGGGTTAGCTTTTTACCACTTCTCTTTTGTGACTTTAGGCGATCAAAACCTCCATCACCGATCCGTTCGGTACTTCGCCGAAACACCATTCTCCTTGCCGAGTTGGCTTTGTCCAAGGGCTGGCCTGCTGTGACTTTTGGCGAGCTGAAGAGCCACTCGGTGATTCACCGAGTGGCTTTGGCGAGCATTAGCCTTGCTTTTCGTTAGCTTTTTCGCTCCTTTTTGCTCGGTAAAGTCTCTGCCTTGCTCTCTTGCCTTTATTGCTGCAATTTAGCATTTTAACATTAGTTTAGAGCATATAGGCATTGAGGACACTAAAACTTTGAATATTAAGCCCTAAATAAGTCGAAATCCATGACTCATCAACACCTCCAACTTAAACTTTTGCTTGTCCTCAAGTAAAACACAAGATCAATCAGTTCAACAAAGATGTCTACGAATTGTGCTACTCAAGACTCAACATGAATGCACATGAGTTTCAATCCACCCATGCAATGTTCAATTGTGCACTACAAGTTTCAAACTGTGACTAGCCATCATCAAATAGAAATCAAGCACATAATGCTTGCTTCAAGTGAAAATTCAAGCTCAACAAGAGTATTCGAATGCCCTCACATCAATGATTCCATTCTCACACAAAGTTCATCAAAATTTCAGAAATAAGGAATTAAAAGAAACTCTCACACTCTCAAAGATAAACACATGCATGATTATACCCATAGGCTTGTCCGTATTTTCCAATCAACATATCATTAAGCTCAATCAAGATCAGAAAGATCTTTCAAAGCTTGTAACGGGGTTGAGGGTAAATGTATGATCATTTTGGATTAGTGATTTCTACCTTCATAAAGCATGGCCAGCATTTCACTTTTTCTCCTTTCCTTTCACTCTTTTTTTTGATTTTCACAATCCACCCTATGTTCTATTAAGCATGACTCATTGGACATACCATTCCTTTTATCCATTGCACAAACTTTATTGAAACATATTTTTCTTTTTCCTCTTTTTTCTCTTTTTTTATATGGAGGGGTTCCATCTTTTTCAACACAATCCATCAAAGGAAAAAATCTTTTTTTACAAAGTTCTTGACTTTCCTCCTTTTCACCACACCCCCAACTTAGGCTTTTTCCTAAGTTAGCTATTCAAAAGGACCAATGCTTCATGAAGATTTTAAGTGGGAACAAAAGAGGTCAAATGTGCTCAAGTTTCATCCAAAGAAAAGAATAGGCTCAAATGGTGCCAAACTAGGTTCACACTCTCACAAGATGGTCACAAATAGGTATAATGGCAATTTGGTTTACTCTCCAAAATTTGTGCCTAAGATCATTTCTTTCAATCGCCTACATTAGTCAATTGGACTAACGGGGCAGGTATTACCAAGAACATATTTCAAGACAACCTCACCACACATGGCATTCAACACAATCATCAATCAAGATTCTGCAATTTTATCTTGCGTGCAACGATCATCACAAGATTCATTTCAACAATCGGACAGTCACAATGAGATGATAAGAGTTCACACACGACTTATGCAACTCAAATTTACCTCATTGGAATTGCACACACATATCATTCAATTAAGAGCACTATTCAAGTCATCGGTATTGATCACAATCGACACTCAAATATGCAAGAGAACAACCACATTCACAAACATCAAGAAGTGAAAATTTTAATTTGGATCAAAACCAACGCATTCACATTAAAAACTAGAAACCGGTAGTCACAAAAAGTAGACATTCACAACAAGATATCAAAAACCAATCATTCACAAGAACAACCCAAAGGAGGCAGGTATGAAGATACCTCACCCCAACAAACAAAGCTAACCATTATCTTCAATGCAAAAGAAATAAATAGTCTCAAAATAAAAACTAAAAAAGTGTCAAGATACCTTTGTCAGGCTAGGCCTGAGGTGAACTCTGAACATCTGGGACTCTATCAATATAGGCATCAGTACCCAGCTCAGCTCCATCATTCGCTCCACTATAGCCCACCATTGATGTATCCCAAAGAGAAGCCTTCATAGATGTCTGCACCATCACGCCCTCTAAGTCCTCCAGGTCATCATATACTACTGCATCTCGTGTACCAAACTCCTCCTCATCAGTCTCGGGAGCATTAGACTCGGCATCATCATCAGTCATAGCAGCATTGCCGATCGTAGTAAATGGAGGGATCTCAGAAATGGCTGGACACTCTTTACTCAAGACCTCGGGAAGGTCCACCATGCCGAAGAGCATCGATAGATCCGTGGATTTAAACTCATCCACATCACGTCTCAAACTAGTAACATCGGCTCTCAAAGTCGTCACATCATCCGATTGGCATCCACTCTGCTCACATGCCTCCACTCTCACAGTGGGGGCATCTAATGCCAAGTCATGTGTGGTGATCAGCTCTCGGTGATCTCTCAACTCTGCCCCGATAGGAGCTAAGGCAACATCAACGACCCTCTCAATCATACCAGGGACAACATCCTCTACCCGGGAGGCACGTACATCAGCTGATTGGGACAGATAACCCATCCTGAACAACATAGCCTGGGTCAATGGGGGCCGGGAAACAGCACCATCAAAAGCAGAAGTAGTAGCAGCAACAGAAGTAAAAGGGACAATAGTAGAAGTGTCAGGGGTACCTGAAAGCTCATTGGCCTGAGTAGGAGAGGCTGTGTGTATGTAGCATCTCCACGTAAACAACTGGGAATTTTCCACCGGTGCAGCTCTCCTCCTCATAGCCTCGTCTCTAGTGTACTCGGCCTCGATCCTCCGGATGTCAGTAGAGGAAGTGGGAATCATTTCCACATCAATCTTCTCTACAAATGGCACTCGAGCACGCCGGCATAGCTCTGTGATCATCACTAGGAATGAAAGTGAGGTTTGACTCTTCTTAGCTTTCATGGCCATCTCCTACTTGATAATTAACCTGAGATTCAACCTATCCTGGTCTATGACGCATCCCAACAAGGCCGTCTTAGGATGCTGGAGTATGGACTCGTTCTGTAAAGATATCAAGATACTGCTAATAAATCTGAACCAATATCGGGCAGCCACAGTCAAGTTCTTTTTTGCTATTTGAACTCTTGGCTCGATCCATGACGGTGTGATGTCGGAGATCAGATGAGCCAGCCATCCCTTGAAATCATCCATGGTCTTTTTATATATATGATCTACCAAAACGTGGATGACATTCATAGTGCACCCCAATACCTCATTAATATCGGTGCTACTGCATTTAACCTGTCTATCGCGCACCACTACATGGTCATTCGGTGCAAATGAGAAGGCCTTATTTTTTCCTTTTGGCACCAATTCCCATACTCAACATAAAACTCTCAGACCCAGGAAGGTATGTATGTGCCTTAGGGCCAGATAAAGATCTCAAATTTGTGGAACTTGATGGTGTTCCACACTTTCGGGTACCTGTCTACCACTCCATCTGTAGACATCCCCTTCTCCTCTAAGATAGTCCTCAACCCGGCAGTCTTTAATATGTTCAATGATCGAGATGGAGGTGCTTGTACCAGGGGTACTGGAGGTACCTTCTCAACCGTCTATGCCGGAGGTGGAGGAGGTGTAGGAGTCACCGGTATCCTGGTCGGATCATGTAGCGCTTTAGAGCGCAACTCATCTCTCCTCCTTAGTAAGGTATGGTCATCCTTCGACTCGGATACAGAGACTGGCGATCTAGACCCCGAGTTTCCCTCACCATCAGACTCCAATGTGATGAGGTGGGTGTCGTAGATGCCCATACTATCGGAGCTTGTCTATGTTGGACTTGGCTCAGCTGGTCCCTTTCCTTTATTTACGTTATTCCCATCCCCTCCATCGAAAGAAGTTTGGCTTGTGGGGCTCGTGAGGGAGCAACACCCTCATTGATAACTATACCCTGTTCTCATTTCTGGGGTGATTGAGTTCTACCAGAAACTTTGGGTCTGGCCATATCTTCAAAATAATACAGAACAAAACAATACTTTAGAAATGGGTTAATGAAAATCACAGTTGAAAAGACTATAGAAAAACTCGCCGACTAGTTCAGCGAGTCGCCGAACTCATTCGGTGAGATATGTCGGACTTACCAATAATCCACAATAAAACTTCACAGAAATCAATACACGTCAGCGAGGTCCAGGGCCTTTCGGCGAACTAAAAGTAGCTCGCTGAAAGTCACAGAATATTCTCTCAAAATTGAGGCAGACAAAGGGCGATAGCAGAGACATTCGGCGAGCCGTCTAGTGAACTCGACGAGCTTAGGCATATCGCCAAATGTTACAGAAACAATTTATCAAAAATGAAGAACAAAAAGGCGATCAAAGGGTCACTTGGCGAACTGTCGAGCCATTTGACGAGCTCGACTAAGCTCACCGATTGGTCTCTCGTGCCAGTTTTTGACCCCGACCTTTAATTTTCAACCTACAACCCATGATAATGAAATTTAACCACTATTCTATGCAAATAAACTAAGACCCACATCAATAATGACCTCGGGGTACTCAAACTTCCCCCAATTTTTCCAAAATTGACCAATCGACATCTTTTGCCCTTAAGAATGACGTCACACTCTCTATCATTGGGCAAAATCAGTCGATCGGTACAATTCAGGTTACTTAGACTTCACCCATACCAATCCCAACATACAAATAACACACACCCATGATTTCAATAATTTAAAGCACGAAATTCAACAATTATAGGCTAAAACACACATACAAACATTAAACAATA
>JAJOOO010000465.1:0-47189 GCA_029582685.1 Solanum piurae | reverse complement strand
ATATTCGAAATTTATTGATGGACTAATTCGGATTCATGAAAAGTAAAGCCATGAGTGGTAAAAGAGCTCAATTAGCTTTTTTGAGCTTTTCTTGTTTTTTTTCATTTATTTGTGTTTTCTTGTTCATTTTACTTTTCCCTTTTCTTGTGGGGTCATGTTGAGTTGGTTTTCTTTATTAGTTTTTTGTTTGGTAGTTATTGAAGTACTCTTTTCGTTTCATTTTATGTGATATTTTTTAGATTTTAAAATTCAAATAAGTTTATTTTTTATAGTAATTTTTTCGTAGTTTTTGAAAAATATTTAAATTATTAATTATTGTGACTTATAGTACTTTTTATGTAGTTTACAAATATATTAATTTCATTTCAAAAAATTTGAAAATTCCATGTGCAAATTACTGGTCAAACCTCGAAAAACAAAAAAAATGCTACATAAATTGAGATAAAGGAAGTACAGTTATTTCGTGTCATAGGGCATTGTTGTCACTTGTCAAAGTTGGGTGTGAACTACATTAATCATTGTTTTTCTAAGGGTTATCGAAAATTTGAAGTGAACAAGTAAAAGTGAACAAACGGACCGGACCAGTAGTGAGAACTTTGAAACATTTTGCTTGTGGAAAATTGGGTAACTTGTCTCCATTTGAATGTCAAACTCCAAACCCCTAGGTGTAGGTGGTGTGAAAAAGTCACAGCTACACTGCTTTTTTCATCCTTAATTAACGGTCCATGTTTCATGGTAACATAGGATTTAAGTTCTACAACACAATGACCATTTATACATGTTCACATTAGGTACAATTTACTTTCACACTTGAGTGTATACGCAATAGTGTAAAAGTTCTTTCAGACCGTCAGTGCATAGAAGTTAAAAGCCATTTGTAATTTGTTTATGCAGGGTGCCATGTAGGAAGCAAGGTGGAATAAGGTTCACTATCAATGGTTTTAGTTACTTCAACTTGGTTTTAGTCACGAATGTCGCGGGTGCAGGTGACATTACGAAGGTTATGGTGAAGGGTACGAGGACTAACTGGATAACGTTGAGTCGTAATTGGGGTCAGAACTGGCAAACCAACTCCGTGTTGGTTGGTCAGTCGTTGTCATTCAGGGTCACAGCTAGCGATAAACGCAAATCTACCTCGTGGAACATAGCCCCATCACATTGGCAATTTGGTCAGACATTTGTTGGAAAGAACTTTAGAGTCTAAATAGGGAAATGAGGTGATCATAACACAGTATGTAAGACTCGTGGTTCGTGTACTTTGAGTTTTTATTTGTTTAGACCCTAATGAATTCGGGTTTTCTCTTTTGACATTTTTAACCTGTGTTTTTTTGTATCTGGTGTATGTAGAAGAGCTGAAGCGGCTGCAAAAACATGCAGCCCGCAGCTGTTCTAAGAACAATGTAGTAGTATCAGTATAATGTTTTGTAGTACTTGATGCTTGATCAGTGTATTTACTGTATTTTCAGTAATTTATAAGTAGTAATTTACTTTAATCGAAAAAAGCTACGTTCTTTTGGTATGTTACACTTTGATATTACTCTAGTGCAGAACTTTGGATTTCATTGCTAGTCTTGCTTTGATCCTTGAACTTTGCCTGACAAGCACATGTCGATAGAAAAAACTTAGACGCACCTGGTGTTTAAACTAAACCAACGAATACAACATTCATCACTTCGATGTGTCATCGAGATTGGAAGGACTAAAACAGATACTAAAGTAATGAGATAATGTCATTCAAAATGGAAAAATTACACTTCGTCGCACCTGGTGTTTAAACTAAACCAATGTATATAACATTCATCACTTCGATGTATCATCGAGATATTTAGGACTAAAACAGATACTAAAGTAATGAGATAATATGTCATTCAAAATGGAAAAACAGATTCTAGATGCTACTCAAGTGCACATTTGCTTTTGCTATTCTGTAGACAATCTTGGATTCTCTAAAGCAAGTGCTTTGGATTCCTTTCTTTTGAAGGAACCTACTTAAAATGGTTCAATTTCTCTGTCTAAAACAGATAGATAATCACCATAGAGAAAAGGTATAACATGCCATTCGAAAAATGGTACGTAAACTATAACCATGAAAGTTAATGCTGCTTCTTCCCTTTACTGGTCTTCAACTTCTGGAGAGCAAATGTTATTCCTTCATTGAGGGTAGCTTTCCTTCCTAGCTTATAGTTCCACAACTCTGTTGTTATGCATCTACCACTGGGACCTTCATTCATTTCCATCAAAGTAGCAGTTACCAAATCATAAGCGGCTTGTCCAAACTCTTGCTTCAACCTGTTCAGCCTTTCGTCGTTATCATCAATGATGGTTTCCTACCAAGACACAAGAGATAATTATGTTCTAAGTATTTTGATTCAAGGGGATAAAGATATGGAAAACAACTATAAGTCTATTATAGTGCATTATTACCTTGGAACCATTTTCTCTTGTTACATCTTTGAAAGGATGCCAATTGGGATCCACAAGATGATGCTCCCAGATTGAGCACAACTGAGTAGCTTTTAAATTTGCATCTGCTCCAAGGAATTTGCTCTTGGTTATCTCACAAAATCGTTTACTATCAAGTTCTCCCATTCTCTTGACACCAATGGAAGCTTGGAAAGAGTGCTTCTTTATTAACTAAATGCCATGAAACATGTTTCATTTGTCAAAATTTTCACCTTGTAAGAATACTTGAATGTTCAACAACATAAACTATGGTAGAAGCTCAGTTGATGGTGCATGAAATTTGTAATAGGTTGAGAACGAAAACTGAACATGTAACGAATTGAACGTGCTATAGTCTGCTCCTAATCATTTTGATGTTCTTACTCCATTGGAGGAAAAATGGAAACTTGAGTCTTATTAACAAAATAGATAAGGGTATTGCAGAACTTGAAAGAGTTGTACTTACATCGATCAGCTCCTTCCTGGCATCTGTTAACTCAACATTTGCTTGCTGCTCTTTAACAACTAGAGCTTGATTCAAAGCTTCAAGATCTTCTAGTTCTTCTTTTTTCTCATTTAGGCTCTCTTCGATCTCGTCTAATTTTTTCTTCACCTCTTGGTCATCTCCCATTTGTTCAGTTACATTCTTGGCCCCTGTGAGACGTTCAATCTCCAACTCTAGTGCTTGCTTTAAGTCGAGTTTCTTTTGAAACTCCATGTTCTTCTGACGGAGAGTTTCTTTCGCCTTCTGCATGTAAAATTCTCAAGATGTCAGAGACTAACTACATAACTACATAAATTGAGTAAACACACAGAATGAGCTTACAACCTTCTGTTCTTCTGCCAAAGTCAAGACACTTTCATCATACCTCTTTTGCTCCTCTGCTGCTCTCTCATTCTTAAACACATAAAAGAGAAATTTTACAGTCGAGCAATTCCCAAAATGAAGAGTAGGCCAAGACAATATCTGTATATTCGTAGACTATTCAATGACAGACAGTATCAACAAAGCTTAACTGAGAACAAAGTTAAAAGTGGCTAAATACTAGATTCTTGTAGCTTCATTTTTTATTAGTATATCTGCAAGGAAGAAGATTTCAGATGCATGTAACTTAAACATGGAAAAATGAGAGTGATGGATGAATGAAGCTTGTTTGAATTGACATTAAAATCCAGATGAAGTTACTTATTCAGGTCCTTATGCCTATCCACTAATCTTAGTTCTACAAAATATGAGCCTATAACATCTTATTTTTGTACCTCATAGGTAGTAGTTTATTCCTCCATATGCTTATATCTCCATTTACTTCTTTTGCTAACCAGTTATGTCAATCAGTTAAACAGCAATTTACATTCTAACTATTTTATGCTAGTAATTTGGATGCCTTAGAGCATATACTTTCTAACACAAACAGCCCCCCCACCCCCACCCCTCCAAGATCAACCATTTACTAGATGTCATTGGTCCTGCTGGCTATCTTTTATCTCTGAAGCCGCTAGTACCAATAAACTGCATAAGACTAAGTCCATAACTTCATCTGAGGTATATAATCCTTAACCTTAAATTCACCTTCTTCTATTAATATTATGCCGTTGTTTCTTAGAATACTTATTAAGTTGTCAAAGGCAGTGACACACTTAGGACAAAGGGGACAAAGGGGACAAAGGCGGCAAACCATCTCCCATAACATACATAGAGAAATAAGACTTTGTTAATCAAGTAAGACTTTCTACCATTTGCTTCAACAAATGAAGGTCTTGTCTCTGATTATCATTGAAGGCCTCCCTTTCCATCAACTCTTTTTCACGCAACTCAAGTTCTTTGCGTCGTGCTTCAATATACAATTTACTTGTCTCTTGATTCTTTAACATCTTTTCGAGTTGATCACGAGCATTCTTCTCCATCCTTTGGAAGTCTGTAGTAATGGGAAGTGTTTTGTAATAATTTTAATAAGAGGATACTTCGAAAATCAAAGTGTGATGTTAAACTAGCTAATATCTTCTGTAGGAGAAAATATGTACCTTCATTATATTTTTTGATCATTGCATCTCTTTGAGTCATCACATTGCTTAGGCACACAGAAGTTTCATTGCATTTGCTCTCTATCTCCTTGAGGCTCTGACGTTTGGCCTCGATTGTATTAGCCAGACTAGAGACAAGCGAATCAGCTTTGCGCTTCTCTTCCGCCTCAACCTCAGAGATGGATTTTAGATCTCCATTTTTTCGCAGATAGTCACCAATTATATCTGATGAATTGTAATCATCAGCCTTTGCAACCCAACCATATAATTTATCTCCCTTATATTGTGAAACTAAATAATCCTTCTTCCCTTGATGTTGTGATTCATAGCTATTCTGAAACTTAATTGCATTAGCAAATCCCTTCCAATCATTTCCAAATTCGACCACCGCTTTCCCTGAATGACCCCTATAGTTCCACAATGGATGTACCCTCAATGGATTAAACCCTTTCTTTGTCAAATCATTCCTCAGCCATGAGCCACTCTTTCCCACATAACCTCTACCATTCAACTGAACAGGAAGATTTGCTACAATTCCCATCCAAGGAAATGTATATTTCTCATCAACATCATTTCCATAATCATGTGTTGGCTGTAATTCAGTTTCCATTTCATCAGACACTGGAAGAGAATCGTTGTTCTTCAAGTACTTTGTTAGGCCTAAATGCTTCGCTTTATCGTTCAATTTCCTGCGTTGTGACCCACCCTTGCTCACTCCTGAAGAATGTTGGACAAGATCATTGAAGCTATAAGCCTGCTTCTTTTGTCCAGGACAGAATGGACATTGATAAACTTCAGCAGAAATCTTTTCCCTCCCATAACCCTCCTTTAACTTCTGATACCATTTATCAGCACATTCTTCCATCTCTGACTCACTAATATCTGTTTCCTCTTCAGATGACATCTTTCAGAAAACCTAAAACCAGAAGAATTTAAAAATAAGTTAAACATGAATACTGAAATCTATAAAATTTTCACATAAATCCCAGTGTTCACAAACAAACTTAGATGGCAAACAAAAACATGAACAAAGAAAAATTTCTGAATGTGATTGAAGTATAAGTGAAAATGGAGAATCAAATAGCCTTTCTTCTGCTGTGGGTGAACAACAGAGTTATTGAAATACAAGCGTAGACGGTGAAAATAAACAAACATAAACAGCAGCAAAAATCTGAATCTGACCCTTGTACATATTACAGATAACGAGGCATACAATGATACAAAATGAAGATTTAGAGCACAGACACCCCATTCTTTTTTTGGATGAAAAAACAGAGAAAAAGCATTGTTCAGTATATATAGTACGTAAATAAACAACAATGAAAGTCTAAATATTCATAGAAACTGAAATCTAGAGCACAAACACTAGTCATTTTGCCTTAAAAAACAGAGTAATGCAAACAGAGGAAGAGAGCATTATTGATGGGAAAAAACAGGCACACCCAGAGATGAACGATATACATAAATAAAAAAAAGAATAAGAATCTGAATAACACCCATTAAACAGATTACAGATTCACATCCATAAACACAAAGCAAAACACCCATTCTTTTGTGTGAAAAAAACAGAGGAAGTATTTTTTTTTAAACGAAACAAGTAATGTACAGTATAGTACGTAAATAAACAATAATGGAACTCTGAATATCCATACAAATAGAAAACCAGAGCACAAACACTGGTCCTTTTGCCTGAAAAAAACAGAGTAAATGCAAGAAACAGAGGAAGAGAGCATTGTTGGTGGGAAAAAAACAAGCAGACCCACAGAAGGTCGAGGTATACATAAACAAACAAACAATCTGAATGAGACCCTTTGTACAGATTACAAATGCACAGCTATAAACACAAAGCAAAACCCCCATTACTTTGCCTTGAAAAAAAACAGAGTTAGTCGAAGAAACGAGCTGGTACCCATAGATAAACGCAAGCACTAAAAACCAATAAAAACTTTGAAATCTGAATATGACCCATGTAAATATTACAGCTACACAAAATGGAAAAGTACGTATGCATGGGAGAGAGCTAATGATGATAATATATACCTTTAACCAAATGTTCTAACAACTCTGAAAAAAACAAAGAAAAACGAGTCGCCCAAATGACAATGCGTAAAACTGAAAGAGAAGATGAGAATTGTAAAAGGAATTTGATACAGAGAGTGAGAGAGAGAGACGCCTTGCTGAAGAAGGTACAGTACAGTACAGCTTAGTGGAGTGCAAAAAAGACTGCTTGCAGTATAATTTCTGTTGTACCGCTTGTTTTGGCCTTTTCTCCTCTTATTTTGTCCACCAATTTGCTAATTACTTTTCCGTCTCAATTTATATAACATGATTTAAAATTTTATTTTGACGGTGTATTCACAACTAGGATCTTATAAGAGTTTTGAAAAATAATATACATATTTAAAAAAATTACGTAACAAGTACTAAAATAAGTCACAAAAATTAACAGTTTGAAATATTTAGAGGATAATATGAACAAATCACAGTCAATTTTTTTTTTTTGTTTGACTCTTGAAAATTCGAACTATATCATATAAATTGAAATAAAGAGAATATATGTTGTGGGAAGAGAGTGAGTGAGTCAATCTCTTTGTTAAAGTTTAAAAAAGTAAATTAGCTATATGAATTTCTAATAGATCATCATAGTATTACAATCATTATATTTACTATTTTGATTCACTAATTTACAAATATAGGGATTTATATTACCTTTGCACGAAAATATATAACTAAATCCCTTAAAATAAAACCATTTAGGAGGAGATACAAATACTAAAATGTTTATCCTCCGAAAAGTTACGGTTAAATTTATACACGAGATTTAAAGTATACGTGGATAAAGAGATTAAGCAGTAAGAACTTGTCCAGCCTGATTCCTGCCACGATAGATTATGAAACTAAGCTCCGAACCTTTTCATAAGTTTAGTATTTTATTTGAAAAATAATAGAGTCGCCACTTAAGTTTTAGGAAATTAAGAAAACTGTTTTATGAAAAAGTAATTTGGATTTTTTTTAAAAAAAGATCGAAATTGGGTAAAAGTTCAAGTGATCTATAACGAATGTTTTCAGCATCTTAAAGGATTCGTTAGCATACGATTGACCGGCTGATTAAACATATTTGACTAACTTTGAAATTTTTTGAGTTTTTTTATTTATACTCTGGGTCACAGCTGACAGTGACAATGATTTTCTTATCGATTATTGTAGATTAATAAGACCCAAAACCGACAACAAAAGAATAAAGAAGTTGTTTCTAGAATGGTGATTACTACGTAAATCGCCCACTACATATAACACCTATCGAACAAAGAAACGTTATTGAATTGAGTTCGGTGTAGAAGGTTCAAGCAATGAATGTCGATTGAGTTCAAGTTCTAGAGAAAGAGGGGGCCTTTGTTTTTCATCTTTTCTACGATCAAATTCTTCATATCTGAAGCGCAGGAAGGATCTGACTAGAAAGACGTCTGATGCGATAGTCCTCTGGGTATGACCACATTTGTCTCGACAATAGAATAAATGAAAATCTTCTTATTTAAATGAAATTATTTGATGCTTATGTACTCATATTATCTGAGTTAAGTTTTTAAATAAAATAATTAACCCAAATACTAAATGTTAAACTCAAAGCTACTTAATAACTATGAAGGGATCCATGAAGTATTTATTCCTGTTATTCTATGAGCTTAAATTTGCCTAATTTAAACGGTTCAATAAGTAATCATACCAACAATAAACTTGATAAACAATTTTGAATAACTCTTATGACCAAAATATCAACATTTGAATGTTGCAAATCTTTTTGGGCTTGCAGGCCCATTTTTGCTCCTGCTGTTAATACTTAGGTTTTGGCTCAAGATTTTCTTGAACTCTACTTTTTTTTTTTTTTTTGGTTTTCCCACTCGGTGTCCGGTATCCACATTGGAGCTCGACTAAATTTGGATTAAGGCTGGGAAGTCCCACATTGGGGGGTAAAGTGTTCCCTAACAAAGGCAACTCTGTACCCAAGGGGGCTCGAACCCGAGACCTCTTGGTTAAGGATGAATGAGTACTTACCACTCAACCACATTGGTTCTTGAACTCTACTTCTGCTATTGCTTCATATGATAGAAAAGAAATGACTCAAAATAGTAGAATGGGAGACACTAAAATAATGAAATACTCCTCTTTATTTTTCCCAATCATTTCACCAAGACAGAAGAGTCAAGACCAGGCTACTTAATGGAATGTTTAATCAATCCATTCCAAATCGATCAAATTGGTAAGTATGTTATAACATATAAAATCATGGAAAACATGACTTATTTGAATAACCCAATAACCTACTAATGTAGAAGTAGAATTTTTGACAAGCAATAAGCACTTAAAGAATATCAACACTAAATAGATTCTCAACTATTTTTTGTGCCAAACGAGTAGTGAAAATCTTTAAAATTCCAAACAAGAATTAAAAAATGAGGTATCAAAGGAATTGAGAGAAGGAAAAAGCTAACTAATGCCTTGAAATAAAACTATTTGCTACTTCTAATAACTAAAACATGAAATGAAATCTAAAAATAGACCAACAAGGGTTGTGGTGGAGTGGTAAGTACTCCTTCATCCTTAATCAAGAGGTCTTGGGTTAGAGCCCCATTGGGTACATAGTCATTTTTGTTAGGAAGCGCTTTACACCCCAATGTGGGACCTTCCGGCGCGAATCCGGATTTAGTCGGGTTCCAATGTGGGTACCAGACACCGGATGGGAAACAAAAAAAAAGAAATCTAAAAATAGACCAACAAGGGTTGGGGTGGAGTGGTAAATACTCCTTCATCCTTAACCAAGAGGTTTCGTGTTTGAGCCCCCTTGGGTACGGAGTTGCCTTTGTTAGGGAGCGCTTTACCCCCCAATGTGGGACTTTTCGGCGCGAATCCGAATTTAGTCGGGCTCCAATGTGGGTACTGGACATCGGATGGGAAACCAAAAAAAAGAAATCTAAAAATAGGGAATGAGATGAAGAAAATAAACACATTTCACTAAAGAACACTAAACCAACTAATTCTAATTTCTCTAGCATATTTAACAAACGAAATAATGAAATTAAGGAATATTACCTCTTTCGGGGCAGAGACAAGTGAAGAAGACCGATTCCACCTTCACTCAAACAACTCAAAAACAAGACGTTGAAAAAGAGTAGCGGACTTCGCGATGGACTTATTCCAAGAGTTCCCTTTTCAAGAACATTATTTTTATCCCAAAATCATCTTTCCAATCTGTGGTTGAATGAACCGAAGGGATTCTATAATCATAGAATTTATATTTATGGAACCCTAAAATGGTAAGAAATCAAGAGATTTTTGATATGGGACAAAGGAAGTTCGAGAAACTTCTAGAAAATCACTTGATTGTAAGGTCCGTACGAAAAAAGAAAATCGAATTGAATTAAACTTATGCCTAGCGAGACAAAAATTCTGTAAGGACACGACTTGTAAAATATTATAATGTTTAAAACTTAAAATAAACACTTTGCTTCAAAAAAAAAAAACTTGTTGGCTTGATGTGTATATATGATGCCTAATCAATCAACCAGGTGTTTCCAATGCAAACAAGCCATTGATTAATGAGGTAAATGCAAGTGCCAATACAACAAGTATTTTTATTGGAAATTCTCATTACATTCCCTCAGACACTTGTTATAATTTGATTGTTAATAGTGGAACAACCAATCATATATGAGAGGGTTCCAACAAGGAAATCCAAAATATGAGAGGGCTTAGACAAGGAGATCCAATATCCCTTTGTTGTTTGTCATATGCATGGAGTATTTCATAAGACACATGTAACACCTTGGATTTAGAAAAGGTAAGGGAGGTTAATGGATAAGTCCACAAATCCAAAATGGACCATGAACCCTTTACAGAATCCTAAACGGTCCATTTAGGACATCAATTGCAGTTTAGGGGAAGTGGCCTGACCATTTAAGGCAGCCAAGAAATTTGGTGAGCTGCATGGCTCTCTAAATGGCCAGTAGTTACTGATACAGACCGTTTAAGGATCCATATAGGTTAGACAATTAGCTTTTAAGTTAGGGCTATTTTAACCTCCCCCTATGTATTTGATACCTAAGCTATGTCATTTTAACCCCTATTCTAAGCCCTACATAAGTGATTTAAGTCCTAAAACTACTCATTCGAAATTATTCACCTAAGATCTAAATTTCCCTCCAAGTTCATCCCCAAAATCCTCTCTAAAGCTAAGGAATAAGAAGCTAGGGTTTCACTTCAAGATCTTCAATTCACCATAACTATTGGGCCTTGATCACTAAGGTATATTAGTATTCACCTATAGAGTCCTTTACTCCATAGGGTTCCCAAGATCTTCCAATTTTACAAGTTAGATTCTCAATTCAAAGTTAGGGTTTTATTCAATCTTCATGGATTCTTTTTCAATCATGATTCAATTACTTGTTTTCTATCTTTTAATGCACAAATTGGAGTAATGACATGATTTTGAGTTGAATTCATATGAACCCATGCATGATCCATTATTTTTAGACTATGAGCACATGATGAAGCTTATGAACTATGAAATATGAATTTATGAATATATGCATGCTTTTACGAAGTTGATGTAAATGATTTGAGGATGCTTTGAGAGTAAAGTATCAATGCTGTTATTGTGAAAGGTTTTCTCACATACTACTAAGAACATGATTGTGAAAGGTTTTCTCACAAAAGGATTCATAAGGTTGAAAGGTTTTTTTTGTCCAAGTTGAATCAAGATTAAGGAGCTATTATAAATGACTTAGCTTGAATTGGTTGCTTAATTGTGCCTTTCCATGAATGATAAAATGAATATGATTAATGACTATTCTATGGGATCTTACTTAGCACCGAGAAGATATTGAGATGGAGGCTCTCCGTTAGTAGAGGTCGAGTCTCTAGTAGTAGCAATCTCTTTGTCCCTAACTACATGCCCACATCTATTTTCTTAAGTGACCTAGCTAGTGGATCCACTTTAGCTTAGACTCATGGTTCTTACCTTGGCAAGTAAGGACATCTCTTTTTGGTGTGGGATACACTCTAGATTCCATGTTATAGCTCACATGGTCTATGTAGGTTATATGACAAACTTCCCATAATAATGAATTAAAGTTACTTTTGAACTATCTCACAAGTGTTTTAAAGATATTAAGCTTGCATTGACCATGATTATGACTTATGTTTTGTAACCCTTTTATCTTATGATTTATCTTGGTTATTGCATGTCATGTAAAGTCCCTTTTAGCATGATTTCATACTTAGTACATTCGATGTACTAATGCATACTTGTGCCTACATTGTTTCACTAATGTAGGGTCCGATGCTCCTACCTCTCACACTCGTGGCTAGTTGATCCCTTTGGCACTTAAAGATTGGTGAGTCCTCATGATCCGAGCGCCGAGACACTTTTATAACTTTCTTTTATTTCAGTTTTCAGACTTTGTATATGGTGTATGAGTTACGTCTCAACCACTTCATTTGATGTATTAGATGGTTTATTGAGAATATATTAGACTTCTTCTTTGTCAAACTCTTTGATGATATACGATTGTTTCTTTTGAAATATTTATTTATATTATCTTGTATGATGTATTCTAAGTGACTTGTGTAGGGCCTTTCAGGATTTTGTACGTCATGTTACGCCTAGGGTATACTTTATGTCCTGACAAACTTGGTATTTGGAGTACAATGTTTACAAAGGTCCTAGGATTTCTCACAAGCCACTTCAAGTTGAGTCTTGTTTGTAAGTGTGAAGCGCGCCATATTTATGAATAAGAGACTATAAGATGTTTAGGAGACTCCACTTTTTTTATCATTCTAAAGTTGTGTGATATAGTGTAACTCTATATATCTCTCTCCTAATCTTTATCCGATGCTTTTTAGGATATGGCCCCTCGAAGAGCATATGTTAGAAGGAATGCGGGTGAGAATATGGAACAAGAAACTCCTCAAGTTCCAACCGGCCCTTTGGCCTAACAAATGACTAATGTAGAGTTTTGAGCTGCTTTACAAATGATGACTCAAGCTATGAAGGCTCAAGCCAATAATGTGGTTGTGGTCCCCATGAACCCAAATGTGGGTATGGAAGCAACTAGAGTGAGGGACTTGACTAGAATGAATCCCCCGGAGTTTAATGGTTCTAAGGTTGAGGAAGATCCTCAAGATTTCATTGATAAGGTGTATAAGGTTTTGATGATCATGGGAGTGACGCCAGTGGAAAATGCGAAATTGGACGCTTATCAACTTAAGGGTGTTTTTCAAGTTTCGTTTGACCAATGGAAGGAAGAGAGAGCGGCTGATGGGGGTCCTATTGATCGGGAGAATTTTAAGGCTATTTTCCTTGATAGGTTCTTTCTTCGTCAATGAAATATGAGTCTGAAAGAATATTCTTTGAAATTCACAAATTGTCTAAATATGCTCCTACTATGGTTGCCGATTCTAGGGAAATGATGAGTAAGTTTGTTTCGGGTGTGTCTGAAATGGTGGTTAAGGAATGTCTTACCGTCATGATCATTAAGGAAATGGATATTTCTCATTTAATGACACATGCTCAACAAATAAAGGAGGAGAATCTTAAGGAAAGATCTAAGGAGGCAAAGAAGGCCAAGACCGATGATGGTGACTTTTCACATTCGAGGTCTACTGGATATGGTTGTTCTAGATTCCAACAAAGGTTTTTTGGCAAAGGTTCCTCTAGTGCTCCGGTTCCAAAGTTCAACAAAGATAGGGTGTCTAACCCTAAGCCTCAAGTATGGAATAGTAGTTGATCTTCTTTGTCTACTTGTACTAGGTGTGGAAAAAAGCATGATGGTAAATGCTTAGCCGATATGGATGGTTGTAGTAAGAGTGGTCATAAGATAATGGATTGTCCATCACTTGCTACTAAGGAAAGAGATGGTAGGCAAGCTCCGCCTAGTAGTTTGGGTTTAAGTGCTCCAAAGCAAAATAGATTCTATGCACTTCACTCAACATGAGAAAGAGGGTTCTCCTGATGCAGTTACCGATATGTTGAAAGTCTTTCATCTTGATGTTTATGCTTTGCTTGATCCCGGTGCTACTTTATCTTTTTTGTGACGCCATATATGGCTATGAGATTGATGTTTCTCCAGATGTGTTGTTAGACCCTTTTTCTATCTCTACTCCTATTGGTGAATATATTGTGGCTAAGAGATTCTATAGATATTGTCTCGTCTCCTTATCCAATAGAGTCATTTATGTTTATCTTGTAGATATTTCTATGTTAGATTTCGATGTTATTGGTGGGATGAAATGACTCTATTCTTGTTATTCTTTTATTGATTGTAAGATCCGATTGGTTAATTTTCAGTTTCCAAATGAGCCCATCCTAGAGTGGAAAGAGGGAAATTTTATGCCTAAGGGTCAATTTATTTCTTGTCTTCAAGCTAGAAAAGTGATTTCCAAGGGTTGCATATATCACTTTGTTTGGTTTAGGATACGGATTCCAAAATCCCTATTCTTGAGTCAGTCCCCATTGTTAGAAGTGTTTCTCGATGATTTACCTAGTGTTCCTCCTGAAAGGGAAATAAACTTTGGTATTTACCTTCTCCTAGAAATGAAACCTATTTCTATTCCTCCTTACCGTATGGCTCCGACAGAATTTAAAGAATTGAAGGAACAATTGAAAGATTTGTTGAATAAGGGTTTTAACCGACTGAGTATCTCTCCATGAGGTGCTCCAGTTTTGTTTGTTCGTAGGAATGATGGTTCACTTCACATGTGTATTGATTACAGACAGTTGAACAAGGTTACTATTAAGAATAAGTATCCTCTTCCAAGGATATATGCTTTGTTTCATCAACTCCAAGGAGTGAGTTACTTCTCTAAGATTGACCTTCGGTCGAGTTATCATCAATTTAGAGTGAAGAAAGATGACATTTCAAATATGAATTTTTGAATTCGGTATGGTCATTATGAGTTATTTATAATGTCGTTTGGTTTGAATAATGCTCCAACCACATTCATGGGCTTGATGAATAGATTGTTTAGACAATATCTTGATATGTTTGTGATTGTGTTTATCGATGATATCTTGATTTACTGGCGGAGTGAGGATAAGCATGCCGGTCACTTGAGAATTGTGTTGCAAGTCCTCAAGGACCAATAACTATTTGTAAAGTTTAGTAAATGTGAGTTTTGGTTGAGTTCTGTGACTTTTCTTGACCACATTATTTTCGGTAAGGATAAGGAGGTAGAACCTATGAAGACGAATGTGGTTAAGAGTTGGCCTAATCCTCTATCCCTTTTGGATATTCAAAGTTTCTTGGGTCTTTCTAGATATTATAGAAGGTTTATTGAAGGGTTTTCTTCGATTGCCTCTTCATTGACTGCGTTGGCCCAAAAGAAAGTTAAGTTCTTATGGTCGAAAACATGTGAGAAGAGTTTTCAAGAGTTGAAAGATAGACTTACCTCCGTTCCGATGTTGACTTTATCGGAAGGGTCTGATGGGTTTGTTGTTTAATTTAATTCTTCAAGGATTGGATTACGATACATTCTTATGAAAAATGGGAAAGTTATTGCTTATGCTTTAAGGAAACTTAAGGTTTATGAAAAGAACTATCCTACCCATGATTTGGAACTTTCGGTGGTTAATTTTTCCATAAAGATTTGAATACATTACTTGTATGGCGTCCATGTAGATGTCTTTACCGACCAAAAAATCCCGCAATATGTGTTCAAGCAAAGGATCCAAATTTTCACCAATGTAGATGGCTAGAATTCTTGAAGGACTATGATATGAGTGCCTTTTATCACCCATGCAAAGACAATATGATGGTTGATGCCTTGAATTGATTTTCTATGAATAGTGTTGCACATGTTGAGGAAGGTAAGAAAAAATGATTCGTGATGTTCATAGACTAGCTCGACTAGGTGTTTGGTTGGTTGAGTTAAGTGAGGGCGGTGTTTTTGTTCATAATGGTTCAAATTCATCTTTTGTGTGGAGGTAAAAGACAAGAAAGGTCTTGATGCGATTTTGGTTGAGTTGAAGGAAGTGGTGCTTAAAAAGTCCATTGAGGCTTTATCCCAAAGGGTAGATGGTGTGCTTCAATTTGAAGGTCGTTTGTGTGTTCCCAATGTGCATGACTTAAGGGAGGAAATTTTATCAGAAGCACATAGTTCTCATTATTCCATTCACCCCGGAGCCACCAAGATGTACCTCGACTTGTGGGAGGTCTATTGGTGGAATGTGATGAAGAATGATATTGTAAAGTTTATGGCTAAGTGTCTTAATTGTTAACAAGTGAAATTTGAGCCTCAAAAGACGGGTGGTTTATCCCAAGATATTAGTATTCCTACTTGAAATTTGGAAGATTTGAATATGGACTTAATGGTTAGTTTACCCCGCACCTGACGGCAACATGACTCGATTTTGGTTATAGTTGATTATATGAAGAAGTCATCTAATTTCATTCCCATAAAGGTTTCTTATTCAACAGAAGATTATTCTAAGTTGTATCCAAGGGAATGGTTAGGTTGCACAGAATGCTGCTATCCATTATCTCCGATTGTGGTACCCAATTTACTTCTCTATTTTGAAAGTTTGTCCAAAAAGGTCTTGGTACTCATTTCAAGATTAGTATGACCTTTCATCCCCAAATTGATGTGAAAGCGGAGCGTACTATCCAAACTTTGGAAGATATGTTGTGAGCTAGTGTGATTGTCTTCGAAGGCAATTGGGATGATCACTTGTCTTTGATTGAGTTTACATATAATAATAGTTATCATTCAAGTGTTGGTATGACTCCATTCGAAGCTCTTTATGGTATGAGGTGTAGATCTCCTATAGGTTGGTTTGAAGTTGGTGAGGTTGCTTTGATAGGTCCCGATTTGATTTACCAGGTTATGGAAAAGGTTTGACTTATTAAAGGAAGGTTGAAAAGGCTCAAAGTTGACAAAAGTCCTATACCGATGTTAGAAGAAGAGATCTTGAGTTTGATGTTGATGATTGAGTTTACTTGAAAATTTTACCTATGAAAGGGGAGGCTTAGTCTGCAATATGTAGGCTCATATCATATTTTTAGGAGTATTGGTCAAGTTGCTTATGAGCTTCATTTTACCTAATGATTTATTATCGATACATCTGGTTTTCCATGTGTCCTTATTGAAGAAATGTGTTGGAGATCTAACATCTATTATACCATTAGAGAATCTTGGTACAAGGGAAAGTTTTTCTTATGAAGAGGTCCCGGTTGAGATTTTAAACCGTCAATTTAGAAAGTTCAGAAACAAAGATGTTGCATCCATAAAAGTGTTGTGGAGGAATCAAATGGTTGAGGGTGCTACTTGGGAGGCCGAGACCGATATGATGTCCCTATATCCTTATCTCTTTCCCTCCATTCCTACTTTAACTTGAGGTATTTAAGCCCCATAGTTCTTTCTTTCGGATTTTTGTATTTTAGTCATTCTCCTGTTTCCATATGCATGCATGTATGTTTTTTGAATTGATGTTTGAGTATGTTTTAGCTTAGAGTCAATTTTTCTCCTCGGATATATGCATTTTGATGAAATTGCATTCATGTTGGGTTGTTAGTTTCTCTCCTACTCTTTTCATGCTACTTGAGTTCCATTCGAGGAAGAATGTTTCCAAGGGGGAGATATTTAATACCTTGAACTTTGGAGAAGGTAAGGGAGGTTAACAGACAAGTCCACGAACCCAAAATGGATCATGAATCTTTCACGGAATCCTTAATGGTCCGTTTATGGCATCACTAACAGTTTAAGGTAGCGAGGAAATTTGGTGATATGTACGGCTCCCTAAACGGCTAGTGGTGACTTATACAGACTGTTTAGGGATGCATATAGGCCACCTCGTCAGTTTTTAAGTTAGGGTTGTTTTAGTCTTTCCCATATGTCTTTGATGAGGTTGGGTCTCTAGTAGAAATCTCGTTGTCCCTAATTACGTGCCCCTACGTTGTCTTGAGTGACCTAGCTAGCGGATCCACTTTAGCTCAGACTTATGGTTCTTACACTGGCAAGTAAGAACATTCTTTTCGGTGTGGTATAAACACCAAATTTCATGTTATAGCTGACATGGTGTATGTCGGTTATATGGTAAGATTCCCACAACAATGAACTAATGTTACTTTTAAAGTATCTCACAAGTGTTTTAAAGATGTTAAACTTGCATTGACGATGATTATGACTTATGTTTTCTAATACTTTTATATTATGTTTTAGCTTGTTCATTGTGTGTCATGTAATGTCCTTTTTAGTGTAATTTCATAATGCTTATGCATCGCTATCATACTTAGTACATTCCATGTACTAATGCATACTTGTGCCTACATTGTTTTACTAATGTAGGGTCTGATGTTCCTTCCTCTCACACTCGTCGCTAGTTAATCCCTTTTACACTTCAAGATTGGTGAGTCCTCATGATCCGAGGGCCAAAATACTTTTATAACTTTCTTTCATTTTAGTTTTTAGACTTTGTATGTGGTGTATGGGTTACATCCCAACCACTTCCTTTGATGTAGTAGGTGGCTTATTGAGACTATGTTTGACTTCCACTTTATCAAACTCTTTGATGATATAACACTGTTTCTTTTGAAATCTTTATTTATATTATCTTGTATGATGTATGCTAAGTGGCTTGTGTAGGGGCCTTTTGGAGTTCAATACGCCTTGTTATGCCTATGGTATACTTTGGATCGTGACAACGCATGCATATATAACTACTTCTTATGAAAGATTTGAGTACCACACCGAGTGCTTGTAAAATTAATCCATATTTTGGTAACTTGTCCAACCCATTCATATTTTAATGGATTGGGTCATGAGTGATTTTTCACATGGGTAAAATATGAGTTTAAATCCATATTCATTCCATATATTTATGGATAAAGTATGGGTTAGCCAAATAGGTTAAGTTTTTTTCAATTTTATTCAATCAAAATTCAATGTGAGTGTGTTTGGACCTGACACCTCAACTTTCCGTCATAACTCAAGTCTCAAAACCAATTATAAAAACCTATATGAAATCTGACTCGTAATTCTCAATTCAAAACCCAACTTCCGACCTCAATTTGAGACCAACTCTCAGATTTTGAGTTGTATTGAAATGGAATTCTAATTTAAATGTCGGGTCTCAAGTTAGGATTAAAGGTTGAATCCTGGGTAGAATATCGGGGTCAGGTTTTGAGTTAGATTTTGTGATGGGGTTTTGAAGTCGGGTGTTAGATTCAGGATTTAGATCGAGAGTTGAGGTCGGATCTCACATTAGGTGTTGAGTTTGAATTTGGGTCATGTATCAGTTATCGAGGTCAGTTGTCAGGGTTGGATCTTAATTCAATAATTGGGTCTCAAATCGAGAGTCAAGATCAAATTCCACATTAGGTGTCAAGTTAGGTCCCAGATCGTTTGTCGAGGTTAGGCGTTGGTGTCAAATCTTGGTTCAAAAGTTAGGTTCTACATTAAGTGTCAAGGTCGAATTCTAGTTTGAAAGTTGGGTCCTTAGACGAGTGTTGGGATTGGGTCCTGGTTTGGAAGTTGAATTGTATGTCGGGGGCTAGGTTCGTATCATGGTTTGATAGTTGGGTCTTAATTGGGTGTCGGGTACCAATTTGGATCTCAAATTGGGATCAAGTATCAGAACTGGGTCATGTATCGGTTATCAAGGTCGGATGTCGAATGTCAGTTTAAAGATTAGATTGATTTGAGTTTTGGGTCCTGGTTTAAAAGTTGGATTGTAGTGCTAAAACTAGGTGTCAGATTTGTTTTCCGAATCAGTCGTCAAAGTCAAGTTTGGGTGTCGAATCTAAGTTTGGAAGTTGGGTCCCAGATTGGGTGTCGAGATCGTATCTCATGTTAAAAGTTGGATTACCAATCGAGAGTTGGGGTCAGATCTCGATTCAGAAGTTGGGTCGTAGGTAGAGTGTCACCGATGGATTTCGATTCAAAAATCAGATCTCGTGTCAAGTGTCGTATTTTGTTTTATGATACAATAAAGCTAAATAAAGTATTTTCAATATTTTTCATCCAAAAAAGGATAAACTATTTTCTCCATATTGAATTCTAAAGTAGAGTACTATTTTTTTTAAACAAAGAGCTGGGCCATGCCTATATATTAATAAAAATGGTAAATTACGTGGTTAAACAAATATATACTAGTTAATTAGTCATCATATCTATAGTTTTTGTTAATTAACACTCACCACCAACATTCAGTGAGATAGTCTATACCTCAGAAAGGTATATGACAGTTCTGGCAGTGTGGGCGAGACGCTATATCATCACATAGCTCATAGTGATTGTTGTCGGTTAGAGAATCTCCCAAATAAGAGTAAAGAGTATTTTATTTTTATTTTTATACATCATTGAGTTATATCTAGTATTTTATAATGTTTTAAATACTGCATCTATTATTGTTGCTTTCATATTGGAGTTGACCTGAGGTGAGTATGTGTTCCTATGTTACCATTTCATTTGTCTGTGCTTTTAGATTTTCCCTTGCATACTCGTACATTCAATATACTGACGTCATTCAACTTGCATCTTATTTATGATGCATATACAAGTGTTCGGGGTCATCAATATGCGTTTTGTTGATACCAATTGCACTCCAGCTAGCTTTGGTGAGCCTCCTTGCTTCTCGTTGGGCTTCACATTATTATTTATGTTTTGTTAAGTTGTCGAGGGTCTTGTCCCAACATTTATAGTAGTATTTAGAGGCTCCATAGATAGTTAGTAATTGAGGAATCTTTCACTATCCCCTTTGTTGATATTTTGAGACTTTGAGTCACTTACTTATGTTTAATTAAGCATTTAAGACATTTAGTGAGTTGACTTATTGTTGAGACAATTTGAGTTAATCTTTGCATTTGGAGTTCCCATTTTGCTTGAGTAAGTCTTCCGCTAAGTAATCAGTTAGGCCAAGGGGTCCGGGTCACTTGGGGACCAATAATGGTTCTCGAGTGCCGGCCACGTCCAGGGTGTAGGTTCTGGGTGTGACATTAATTTGAGTATAAAATAGAAAAAATAATTATCTTTTCTTGATATGATAAAAGTAATAAATAAAAGAAATAATTTTTTAAAATAAAATAGTGGACAAATAAAATTGAAAGGAGGAGGTAATAAAGTAATTTCAACAATAAATAAGAAGAGAATGAAACCTATACATAAATCGCATTCGCTGAATGCGTTTTATGCCTTTCTTTCTCAGATCTTTCTATTTAGGCATCTTAGAAGGGTTTTTCAAGTTTTCAACGACATGACCTTTTTTAAAAGACAATAAATTAAATTGTGGGTTGAGAAAATAAAAATAGGGGATGGGATTAACAATCTGGAGAATTGAAGATTCACCGATAAAATTAAACTTTAGGTTGCTAATCAATTGAGATACAAAGATTCTAAAAAAAGCAATTAACGTTGAGTATAAAATGAAAAGAATAATTATCTTTTCTTGATATGATAAAAGTAATAAATAATTGAAATATATATAACCTTAAAATAGTGGACAAATAAAATTAAACGGAAGGGGAGATAAAGTAATTTCAACAATAAATAAGAAGAGGCTGAAACTTATACATAAATCACATTTGCTGAATGCGTTTTATGCCTTTGTTTCTCAGCTCTTTCTATTTAGGCATCTAAGAAGGGTTTTTCAAGTTTTCAACGCCATGACCTTTTTTTAATAAATAAAAAATAAAATTGTGGGCCGAGAAAAGAAAAATAGGGGAGGGGATTAACAATCTGAAAAATGGAACATTCACCGATAAAGTAAAATTTTAGGTAGCTAATCAATTGAAATACTTAGATTCTCAAAATAATAAGCAATTAACGTTGAGTATAAAATAGAAAAAATAATTATCTTTTCTTGATATGATAAAGTAATAAATAAAAGAAATAATATATTTTTAAAAATAGTGGACAAATAAAATTAAACTGAAGGGGTAATTAAGTAATTTTAACAATAAGTAAGAGAATAGAGAAACTTATTCATACATCACATTTACCGAATACGATTTATGCCTTTCTTTCTCAACTCTTCTATTTATGTATATAAGAAGGGGTTTTCAAGTTTTCAATGCCATGCCATTTTTTTAAAAGATAAAAATTAAATTGTGGGTCAAGACAAGAAAAAATGGGGAGGAGATTAACAATTTGGAGATTCGAACATTCACTGATAAAGTGAAATTTTAGGTAGCTAATCAATTGAGATACTAAGATTCTCAAAAACATAAGCAATTAATGTTGAGTAGAAAATAGAAAAAATAATTATCTTTTCTTGATATGATAAAAAGTAATAAATAAAATAAATAAATATACTATAAAAATAGTGGACAAATAAAATTAAATGGAAGTGGTAATAAAGTAATTTCAACAATAAATAAGAAGATAGACAAACTTATTCATAAATAACATTCGCCGAATGCGTTATATGCCTTCCTTTCTCAATTCTTGCTATTTAACTATCTAAGAAGGGTTTTCAAGTTTTCTACACCATGACCTTTTTTTAAAGATAAAAAATAAATTGTGGGTCGAGAATAGAATAATAGGGGAGAGGATTAATAATCTAGAGAATCGAGCATTCACTAATGAAGTAAAATTTTAGTTAGCTAATCAGTTGAGATACTAAGATTCTTAAGAAAATAAATAATTAATGTTGAGTATAAAATAGAAAAAATAATTACTTTTTCTTGATATAATAAAATAAATAAATATATTTAAAAATTAATGGACAAACAAAATTAAACGGAAGTGGTAATAAAGTAATTTCAACAATAAATAAGAAGAAAGATAAACTTATTCATTATTCCAAATTGCCGAATGCGTTTTATGCCTTTTTCTCAACTCTTTCTATTTAGGTATCTAAGAAGAATTTTTGAAGTTTTCAACGCCATGACCTTTTTTAAAAGATAAAAAATAAAATTGTGGATCGAGAAAAGAAAAATAGGGGAGGGGATTAACAATCTGGAGAATCGAGCATTCACCGATAAAGTAAAATTTTAGGTAGCTAATCAATTGAGATACTAGGATTCTCAAAAAACAAAGCAATTAATGTTGAGTATAAAATAGAAAAAATAATTATCTTTTCTTGATAAAGAAAAATATTTTCTCATCAAAAAAATTTCTCTCTTGATTCAGTCTAATGCTTGATTTTCCATACATATTTTTCATAACTCAAATTCTATTAAGAATTAGATATCAACCATCAAGTGCTTTCATTGAATTTACATGTGAACGGATATCCAATTCGAATTGGAATTGTAACTACCTATAGTAAAGTCCTTGTATGAACTTAGGAGTGAAGTCTTTCATAAGTATAATCAATAACATACCAAAATTTAATATAATTAACATTTTAGTTGATACAAAATCCTACAATATTGTAAAGATAATTAAATAATAATTTTAAAAAGTAGGAAATGACATAGATAGTAATTCTAAATAACAAGGTACTAACTTTTTTTAATACAAAAACACGAATATAAAAGGAAATCAAAATTCTATAAACCAGCACCAAATCTTTTCATTGTGAACCAAGAATTCATCCTCATCACCAAAACTAGTATTATAAATTTGCTAGCTGATGTAAGTTAGAATAAACTTATCAGTATTAAAGAGAAGAAAAATTTACAAATGGGTCACTTTGCTTGTAAAGAAGGAGAAATGGAAAAATGAGGACTCTGATTGCATAGGCCATTGAGAAAATATTTACCCAGAGAAGCTCCCTTGTGGAACCATCATTACCGTATACCAACATGTCATAATTTTCAGAAACATTAGTAAAACATTAACTTCTTATCTACTCACCATCGGAAACCCGGATAAATCTATCCTTTCTCAATGCATTTCTTTAGAAAAAGATTCCATTTTTTCCTCTTTTCGGACAATAAATCTTTCTCCAGATATGGAGTGTGAATCAAACCCATGTTCCAATTGAAATTGAAATACCATTTGCAAGTTCTTCCTGTCTAAAAGATAAATCACATAGATTCATATGAAAGAGATTCACAACACGTTCTAACCTTTAGGTTAGATTAAAGTCAAAGGAAAAAGTACACGAATTTTTCACACAAAAATGCTGAAAAATTTGCAAGATGACTATCAAATTTCGAAAGAGCCCTTTCAATATTCCAGCTGGTGAAGAAAAGCGACATATCACACATAAATAAATCAATACATAAAAGTTGAGAGAAAGTATAGATAAAAATATTTATATAATCTTTACGAACATTAGTAGCAAATGCAGCTATCTTACATGTAATTGTGTTTGAACGGTAGTTAAGGAAAGTATGGAAAAGGATAATAGAATGAAGGAAAGAAAACACTTACACTGAGTTTTGAGATCAAACATATGACGATGTACCTCTATCGAAACCACCTTGATATCCATTTCATCCACCATAGCAAATATATGAAAAAGAGGAAATAGAAGTTAGAAACAATTTGGAACAAAGGAAAGGGAAAGATAATAGTGAAGGTCCACCTCTGTGAGCTTAGAAAAATAACGGCGAAATGAAGAGAAGGAAGACATTGATGATCCATAGTATCAGAAGGAGGAATATGGGGTTAGTTATAGCTCCCAGTGGCGGCATTGAAGAGAAAAATAGGGAGCGGCGACATTGAAGAGGAAAAAGAGGAGCGACGACATTGAAGAGGAAAAAGTGGAGCTTAATTCAGAAACCCTAGTGGCTAGTGAGATATTTAAGATTGAAAGGTAGGTTCGATTTTTGGACCGGGCCAATTGTTGTTTTGTTTCCTTTCCTTTCTTGGGTTCGTTGGGCCATTTTGTTCATGCTTATTTGAATCAATTAAGGAGCTCCTAAGGTCAGCTAATTAATAATAAAATTGTGTTTGAACATTCATTTTACTTGAAATTTTTATGACTGAAAGTTCCAAAAATTTAAATATGGATCTGCATAAGTTTTTGAAACTTGAAATCTTTTTTAAAATAGATTTTCAAAATCTTTGTCCAAACATATATTTGAAGATGAAGTCTCAAAACAAAATCTAAAATCTACAATCAAAAGTCAACTAAATAAAAGTGACGATTTTGTTGATTGAGATTTTTAAAAAAATACTAGGGGTAGGGGTTCTTCATTCACATAAACCTGGGAGTCATGCCGAGCCCAATTGCAATCCATCGAATTAAGTTGAATTCAAATCACTTTCAATCAAACTTTATTACTAGTTTCTATATACATATTAAGAGTTTGAAAAGTACGAGTTAGAGTAAGATGAAATAAAAAAATATACCCTTTAGGATAGACATTCCCATCAAGAGGAAAAATTTGACATTCCCCAAAATAGGGAGGCGTGACTGACACTCGATATCGTATTCAATCGAGTTAGCCACTAAAACATATTGGCTATCTAAATTGCGGGATAAAAAGATCGAGCAACACAATATCTCAAATGTGAAGCATGGACTATTAAGGTCATGACCTGAATAACAATATACCATAGAAACAATAGTAGAAAAGCCAAAATAAAGAAGTACCAGCTAGCCGATGAGGACGCAACTGAAGACACATACACACATACATATATATGCCAAGTCTATGGACTGAAGATTGAAACCTACAAAAGACACCTGAAATACTGTGTCCACAATAGCCTCTACGAATGACATAAGAACTATTAGGACAAGACCCCGACAATACCCAAACTGTACAACAAAAGCAAACATTCTCTAATACACCTAAGATAAGATGGAGCTTACCAACTCACAGTTGAACCCGAATCCTAGCGGGTGGGTTGATCAAAATTCCTGCCTGGACCTACTCGCATGAAACAAAAAATTAATATCCTTAGGCAATGAGACGTCAGTACGAATAAAAATGTAATGGTATGTAAGGCGGAAAGTAGAATCATAAGTAGCTGTTGTAAATAGGGTAATAGACATACCACCTGAAACTGAAACTGAAATACTCTCCATGACTGACATTTGACCTCTTACTATTTATATATGCATGGTATGCTCGTGTTATCGTATGTCGTGAATACATGTCACAACCCTAAGTTAGGCCATGATGGCGTCCACTACAACCCACCGAGTGGACAATCCTAAGCCCAAGACACAAGATGCGTAAAACACAATTTATATAGAACATAGGTAGATAAAGAAGAATAGACAAGAATAATATATATCGAAAGAAGGGTCATATCATATATATATATATATATATACATACATATATGTATCTATATCTACAGTATGCTACAAAATATAGAAAATAGGCTTAAAAGTGACCAAGAGACAAACTAACACAAGATACCAATCCATGAGACCTGGTTTCACCTATACAGGAGCTACTACAAATAGAAAGTCATATATATACATATATAGAGAGAATTGACTAGTTCGAAAACAAAATGAAAGTCAGTACAAAAGAAGGACAACAACAAGTCTCTGAACGTCATGAGCTCACCACAATCCAATTCTGTGACAGCCACGAGAGATCCAAACACTCACTAGGGAGCTGCATAAAAAAAATATGCAGAAGTGCAATATGAATACCAAACATGGGGTACCTAGTAGGCATCATAGGCCGATCGAGCTCAAAAATATCAAATATAAATAAGAAGCATGATAATACTAACATGATAATGACAAGCTAAGGCATAACAATCTAATAAAAGAGAACATGTAGATAATATCGACAACCAACAAGAACACACACAAACGAAACAACCAACACACTCAAAGGCAACTCATGCAATGCCACCATGTCCAGCTCCAAATAAGGATAAATCATAAGACCGGAAGAAACATCAAGCCACCTGGAATGATACCTCAAGATTAACCGTAAGCCAATAACTCGGATATATGTATCCATAGACCGCTTGGTATGGCACATAAAGCTTACCCATAACCGAGATATCTATATCTACGGGCCTCCCAGAATGACGCTTCGAGCTCATCAACAACGTAAAGAAATAGTAAACTGTAGCCCAACCAGGCTATTGGGCTGCCCGAAATGATACCTCTAGCTAATCCGAGTATAAGCAGCTAAAAGGTGCGATAAATCACGTAAACGGGATTTTTACCACTTTTATTCAACACAAGTCTCAAGGACTTCCAACTCATCAAGAATAATCTATTTTTTGCCAATAAAGTCATTTCTTTCTCAAAACTTAAGCAACTAGGAGTTCCACATAAGCATAATCATAATCAACTCATGGTATACACACATAATCGAGAAGAATACATGTCACACCACAAGAGTACTCACATGGGACTCCTGTTAATCCAAGATCACGACCTTAGGTCCAACAATTTAATAAACATTCAACGAAGAAGCACAACTCAAAGAAATTCATACCATTACTCAAACCAATCCAAACCAGTCAAACGCCATGCAAACCTAGGTTTCTCTCTACCTAGAAGCAAGGTCTAAGGATACTACTCACACAAGGATCACCTAAACTCTGGCCTCTCCGACTAACTTAAGCTAAATCACCCAACTTATGGCCATCACTACCAAAGGATCAAGAAAGCTCAACCAACCTTAGAAATCAACCTAAATCATGTGATACTACCCAATTTATTTAATCTAACTAAGCCAAGTCTAAGAAAACAAATCCATAACCTACCTCAAGGCAAAAAGCCGTACACGAACTACAATTCCAATCTTTTTCCCTTTCGTAGAGCCTCAGATCATTGCCAAGCTATCAAGAACCCAAAGAAAAAGTTAATACGATTCCAATGACACCCATATAACTAACTCATAAATCAAACTGGTAATAGGACCCAAAACAACCCACAAATTGACGTAATCTAATTATGAAAATAAAATCTTCAGACTGTCCTTGTTGGGATAAGGGTCACATTCTCAAAAGATGGGAGCAAACAGAACTCAATTCGGAGCTCAAATGGCCAAAATACAATACTTTCAAGTTTAGAATTTAAGGAATTTGAGGTCCAAAACGAAATTGAAGACATAAAAGCGTAGAGGAGAGGGAAAATAAGAGAATCACCTTTGAAGCATAGATATTGGCCAAGAACTGCTCCAAATTGCCTTAATCCGAGCTCCAACTCAAATGGATTCTTCTTTGGAAATAATGAGTGAAAAAGGGATTTTATTCCCACCGATTTTCGCAAAATCGGACAAAAGTTTGCTTAAGAGAACTTCACTTAAGCAACTGGGCTGGTTGCTTAAGCAACTCCCACCTAAGAGGCGCCTGTCGCTTAAGCGAATGGGCTAGTCACTTAAGGGACTCATGCCTAAGAGGCTCCTGTCACTTAAGAGAACAGCCTGGTCACTTAAGCGACTCCCGCCCCCTAGTGCTCTTCGCTTAAGCTACCCACTTGGTCTCTTAAGAAGACTTAGCTTAAGCGATCAACGGTTCGCTTAAGCCATTGTACCAGACACCAGTTAATTTTAAAAAAAGGTCAAGTGTACAAATTTTCAAACAAGGCCTTGGAATTCATTCAGAGTCCAAGTGACGCAAACCAAAAGTGCAAACCACATTTCGGAGTCAACAAATCAACGAAACAACCATCCGAGGTCGTTTATCCAAAATGTTGACCAAAGTCAACACTTTAACAAAGAAACACCACAAACACTCCAAAAACCCAAAAAACTTACCCCGACACCGTCGGGAATCAAACCAAAGGTTGTTTTACACCAAACTTGGCATTACAATGCTAACTGCACTGATAGAAATTGATTCCGAGCAATTTTACCATGAAATCTGCCCCAAGTTCCATTTTTGAGTAAAACTCAAAAGCTAAAATGCTTAATCGCACCAACTCTAAACGACAGGCCAAAAACCCAAACCAACCCGCACTCTATACCAAAATGACCCTTTCGGAGATGATGTAACTGACAGAATTCTAATCCGACATTAGAATCTTTCAATGTTGACTAAAGTCAACTATTTTGAGCATTAAGCTTTCAAAACTCAAAACTCATACCAAACTCAATCGAACACCTCGGGGAGCGTTCCACCTAACCCAGCACCACACACAAGCTATAACGAAGCTACAGGAAGGGGCAAAATAGGAAAAGCAAGCACAAAACACAAAATCAGCCCAAGGGTCATTACAACAAGTACCACTAAACGGACTTTCGTCTGCAAAAGTAAGATAAAGGCAATACCTAAAGGCTCAAAGATATGAGGATACCGGGTCCATTTATCAAGATCGGTATTCCAAGTGGCCTCCTTGAATAGATGGTGCCTCCACTGAACCATCACAGACGGGATCTTTTTAGATTGCAACTGTCTAACCTGCTTGTCTAGAATGGCCACATGCTCCTCCATAAAAGTCAAAGTCTCATCGAGCTCAACCGACTCTCACTGAAGCACGTGAGACTCGTCGGGAAAATACTGCCTCAATATATATACATAAAACAAAGGATGAACACTAAAAAGATCCAGAGGTAAGGCAATCTCCTAAGACACTTCTCCTACCCGCCTTAGAATCTCATAAGGACCGATAAACCCGAGGCTAAGCTTGATCCTTCTCCTAAACCTCATCACGGCCTTTATGGGCGACACCCACAAAAACACATGATCACCAACTATGAACTCTAAAGGTTGTAGCCTCCAATTCGCATAGCTCTTCTACCTACTCTAGGCAGTACAAAGTTGCTCCTGGATCATATGGGGACTATCAATCGACTAAGTTAGTGCCCCATGGACTAACCTCAAAAGCATCAAACCAGCCCATTGGAGAACGACATCTCCTACCATATAATGCCTCAAATGGTGCCATCTGAATGCTCAAATGGTAGCTACTATTATATGCAAACTCTGCCAAAGCTAAAGATTGATCCCAATAGCCACTAAAATCAATAACAAAGCTCTTAGCATATCCTCCAGAAATGAGAAGTGAACTGAGTACCACAATTTGAAATAATAGAAACCGGTACCCATGCAAACAGACAATCTCTTTGGGTAGATCTGCGCCAACTTCTCTGATGCGTTAGCAGTATAAACTGGTAGAAAGTGAGCTGACTTGGTCGATCGATCAATGAAGACCTAAATAGAATCACCCTGGAAAGTACATAGCATGCCTACCACAAAGTCCATGGCTATACGCTCCCACTTTTACTCTGGAATGAGTAGTCCCTGAGTCAAACCACATGGTATCTGGTTCTTGAACTTCACCTGCTGACAGTTCAAGCATCTAGCCACAAAATCTACAATGTACCGCTTCATCCCACACTACCAGTAATGTTGTATCAGATCACGGTACATCTTTGCAGCCTCGGGTTGAATAAAATACTTGGAACAATGAGACTCCTAAAAAATCAACCCAACTAACTCACCAACTTTAGGTACATTGATACGACCCTCAATCCTCAAGATGCCCTTCGAGTCTAAGGTTACCTTCCTAGCCTCGCCGCTAAGAACCTTGTCCTGAATCATCCTCAACTGTGGATCATAAAAATTGTTGTGTTGGAATATACTTTATCAAAGAAGATTAGCCTCTACAGAAGCAAATAATCTACTTGCCTCAGAAATATCAAGTCTAACCATCTGATTGGCTAAGGACTGAATGTCCAAAGTCATAGGTTGCTCCTCCAAGGCAAAGAAATCCAAACTCCCCATACCCACTGCCTTCTGACTCAAGGCATCTGCTACCACATTAGCCTTGTCCATATGATAAAGGATAGAAATATCATAGTCCTTTAGTAATTCAAACCCTCTGTGCTGTCTCAAATTAAGGTCCCTCTGGATGAAAATTTACTAAAGACTATAATGGTCTATGCATACCTTGTTGTGAACTCCATACAAATAGTTTCGTCAAATATTCAACGTGAAGACTACCACTGCCAACTCTAAGTCATGAGTGAGGTAGTTCTTCTCGTGAAGTTTCATCTACTTGGAGGCATAATCAATTGTAACACCTCGGAATTAAGAAGGCTAAGAAAGGGGCCAAGCAAGAAGTCACCAACCCAAAACTGGGTCATGGGACCCTCCATGGAGTCCTTGACGGGCCGTAAAGAGGACTATGTCTCGTTATCGGGCTCGTGAAGAGCTTCCAGAATCTTACCATGATGGTTCCCCTTCCACGAACCCTTAGAAAACCCGTGGTGAGCATCACAGACTGTTAAGGTGGTCGTAAAGAGGGTTAGGGCCATAGAGGTTCTCCTCTAGCCACTGGTAAAGGACCACAACTGCCATGATGGCTCGTGGAGTCCTTGACGGGCCGTGAAGGCCACTGTGGCAGATGTTGCGCTAGCTTTAAGTCAGAGTCTTTTACTAATTATTCTATCCTAATACTATGTCGTTTTACCCTTACCTAGAATTCCTATATAAGTTCTCTTAACCCCCAATTTCCCCAATTGAAATCATTCTCTCAATTTCTTAAAAGAAGAACAAGTCTTCCTCCCCAAAATATTTTTCTCTCTAGAAAGCTTGAAGAAGAAGGAGCCAACATAGGGTTTCAAGTCAAGCCTCCAATTCCACCATTGAAGACAAGCTCTTGGCATTGAGGTATGTTAGTTTTCATCCATGAATCCCTTTCCTCTATGGAGTTCTCAAATTCTCCAATTTACAAAGTTAGAATTTCCCAATTGAGTTAGGGTTTTTCTTCTATATCATGAGTTCCTTTAAAAATTTATTTATTTGATTGGTTTATGGATTATTATGCATGAATTGAGTTATATTCCATGGTTTTAAGATGAATCCCTATGAACACATGCTTAACCCATGTTTTCTAGATATTGATGATTTAAAGTGGGTTTTGAACTATGAAAGGTGAATTATGGGATTATGCATGTTCTTATGGAATTAATGAGATACAATGTAATTGCTTTAAGAGTAAAAGCATATATGTTGTTGTTGTGGTTAATTGATGTGAAAGGATTTCTCACATAACTACCTCAAGGTTTCTCACATAAAAGAATTCTAAGGTTGAAAGGTCTTCTAACCTAAAATGAATTAAAGTTAAGGAGCTATTCTAAGAATAAGGCAAGCGGCGATTACCCACGACCTCTAATGAAAGACTAGAGACGATTTCCCGTGTCACATAATGTAAGGACAAGAGGTGATTACCCAAGTCCCTTAAAGAAAAGATGAATAAAAATAATATATATTCTGTGGGAGTTATGCTTAGCACCGAGTGGACAAGTGGCGATTACCCATGTCGCATAAACTATGTGCTAACATAGGATTGTCTAGATAGACATTAGCTAGTGGATCTATGTAAGCTAGAAGCTCATGGTCTTACCTTGGCAAGTAGGATGCCTCTTTTTGGTGGGGAGACACCGAATTCCATGTTAATAGCTCACATGGTCTTACATGTCGGTTAAATGCAATTATCCCACATTAATGAATAAAGATTACTTCATAAGCATCTCACATGCATTTTAAGACGATGGCTACTTGCATTGACCATGTTTTATGACTATGTTTACTAACTCTTTCTTATCATGTTCTAACTTGGTTATTGCATAGTATGAAAATGTCCCTTTATCGTGATTTTTACTCTGCATGGCTATCTTACTTAGTACATATTTGTACTAATGCATACTCTTGCCTACGTTTTCCCCAAATGTAGGGACTGACCTTACATATTTGCACTCCCATGGCTAGGGATCTCATAAAGAAGCTTGAAGATGGTTGAGTCCTCATGTTTCGAGGACTGAGCTTGGTTTCTTTTTGTCTTTACTTTCAATTTTGGAATATGATGTATGTGCTACGCCCCAATCATTCTTATTGACTAGATGACTTTGATATGATATTTAGATTTTCACTTTTCTCCATAATACTTTTATATGTTGAAACAATCTTTTAAACCTCTTTATTCTATTATCTTGTTTGATGAATACTAAGTGGCTTGTATGGGGCCTCTCGGATTTTATACGTCATATTACGCCTAGGGGATACATTGGGTCGTGAATTCAATAACTCTGCCCTGCTGCATTATGGCACAACCTAGGCCCACACCGGAAGCATCACAGTAGACCGAAAACCCTGGCCCTCAACAGGAAGAGTCAAAATCGATGTTGAAGTCAACAAGGCTTTGAGATTAAGAATGCTCGCCTCATACTCATCTAATCACTAGAAGGGAACATCCTTCTTAGTCAACCTAGTCAATAATGCAGCATTATAATAAAACCGCTCCACAAAATGCCTATAAAAGCCTGCTAACCCAACGAAACTACGAACCTTGGAAGGAGAAATAGGCTGGCCTAACTACTAACTACCTTAATATTTGTCAGATCCTCCATAATGCTATTCTTGGACACTACATGCCCCAAGAATGCTACAGACTCAAGCCAAAACTCACAATTGGTGAATTTGACATACAACTGGTGCTCTCTCAAGGTCTTGAGTTCAATCCTCAGATGTTGCTCCCTACTTCCAAAATAGACCAAGATGTCGTTGATGAACACTATAACCAATGAGTTCAAATAAGGACCGAATACAGAGTTCATTAACTCCATAAATATTGTTGGGGCATTAGTCAACCCAAAAGACATGACTAAGAACTCATAATGGCCATATCATTTCCTAAGGGCAGTCTTAGGGATGTTCGCCGCCCTAATCTTCAACTGATGGTAGCCCGATCTCAAGTCAATCTTAGAGAACACTATTGTACCCTGAAGCTGGTCGAATAAATTATTAATTCACCATGAGATACTTGTTCTTGATTGTTACCTTATTTAGTTGCATGTAGTCAATGCATACACAACGTAGCATCCTTCTTTTTCACGAACAAGATAGGAGCACCCTAAGGAGATGCACTCTGTCTAATGAACACCTTTTTCAAAAGGCCCTGGAGCTTCTCCTTATGCTCTCTCAACTCAGCTGGAGTCATCTAGTAAGGTGGAATAGAAACTGGTTGTGTACCCGACTCAACATCAATCCCGGTAGATCGATCAGAAATACATCATCAAACTTTCTAAACACAAAAAATACCTCAAGAGGAGGAGTGTCGGCACTAGTATCATAGACATAAGCAAGATAGGATAGACACCCCTTCTACACCAATTTTCACACTGTCAGAAAGGAGATCACACCCATCGACATATGACTAATAGAACCAGTCCATACAAGAGGAGGAATACCATGCATGCACAAAATAACATTCTTGGAGAAATAATCCAAGAACGTATGATAGGGAGACAACTAATCCATGCCTAAAATCACATTGGAATACACCATGTCTAACACAATAAGGTCTACCCAAGTATCATACCCCAAGATGGTCACCATATAAGCTTTATAAACCAAATCTACCATCGAAGAATCACCTACAAGGGTAGGTACACGTATAAGCACATATATAAGCTCACAAGATAAACCCAACCACATAGTATAATAAGCAAACACGTATGAAAAGGTAGACCCTGGATCAAATGAAACATAAGCAGACTGATGGGAGATGAAGATCGTACCTATGATAATAACATTTGATGTCTCCATATTTGGCCTCCCCAGAAAGGCATAGATATGACCACATCCACCTCGACAACCCGATGTGCCTGCCTAAGGACCAGCTCTAGTACCCTGAACCAGAGCCCTAAGGGCCTGACCCTACTAAGCCTATGGACCTGAATGACCCAGCCTCCTACGATGACTGATTGTAGGACACTCTTGGGCAAAGTGGCCCACCACTCTACACTCATATCAACTTCTACCAGAACTACCCCTCTGAGATGACTGGGCTGAACCAGACTGACCACCATAACCTGAATACCCTGAATATGAACCCTAATAAGTCTAAACCAAGTTGACCACTGGCACCTACCATGCCACCATATGTAATCTGTACAGCTTCTTGAATCGGCCTACTAAGTTGATACTGTTGTGAATACCCTTGGTCGTGGAACCCTCTACCGCGAGACTGAAACCCATTATAACCACCCTGATGATAGGGCCTCTTGTCACTACCCTCATAGACTTCACAATGGATCCCCTCAATGGTGCATGCATGATCAACTATCTGTAGAAAAAAATAACCCGATGCCACCATTTGCTCTGTCACCAATCTAAGTGGAAATGAGAGCCCTCTAAAAAACATGTGAACTGTCTCATACTCTACTGGCATAAGTATAGATGCATGTGTCGCTAACTCATGGGAACCGTGCCTCATACTCTATAATTGAAAGTGATCCCTGATCCATATTTGAGAACTCATATCACAACCACTCCCTCCGGCTACGAGGTAAATACTTCTCTAAGAAGGCCTCAGAGAATTGGGACCATGTCATCAAAGTTGACCTGAGTAGTCAGAAATCTAAATAGGATCTCCACCACTGCTTCAATGGACCCTTCAACTAGTAAGCAGTGTAATAAAATCCATGGGATTCTACTAACCCGAGGTTATGCAACCTATCCTAGGAACTCATGGGCGTCCTCACCCGCAACACCGATTAACCTGGAGGACCCAATCTAATAAACCTCCCCAATATCTTTTTCTCCTCGAGGTCATAGCTAGCCGAGGAGTCAAAAATAGAGAACCTGTCGAACCAACTAAAATACTATGCGAGGAGGTGCAGCTGCATGATGTACCTGTGGAGCTTGATACCCTGTGCCCCTGCCTAGGCTGAAGTTTAAGCATCATCTCTAACCTGCGGTCTGACTGAAGTGCTGGCCATAGTACCTGCCTGAGACATACCCTTCATGAAGCTGAGGATCCTGGCCAAAGTATCTTGAAGTACTAGCGTGGCTGATCTTAGGCATATTTATATGCCTTAGTTATCAATATTTTCCCATGAATTAATTGAATTAAAGAATAATCTTTAGTTATTAGCTTGATTTTGTGTAATTTTTGATGATTGCGCACTCACACACGTGATTAGTTGTTTCAGGAACTCTTGAGGGAATAAGAGTTGGAACGAAGAAAGAAGGAGCAAAGACACACAAGAAAATGGGTAAGGCAAAAACCACCAGTGGCTGGCGCACTAGTTGGCGTAGCGCGCCACTGGTGGAACTTCAGAAAGGATTTTGTGGCGTACTGCTAGGTGCGATGCGCCAAGGGCCACACTTCAGAGTCCCTCCTCAAGCACACTGAGAGGCACGATGCGCCTACACCTACACTTTTGAGGTGCCTGCATGGCGCTCTGCTAGGCGCGGCGCGCCAAGGTGGAAATGTCAGAGCACCACACTAGGCGCGATGGGAGATGCGAAGCCCCACCCTTTTGCTGACTTTTCCAACATAAATATGATTAAATAGGATTCCTAGTTGAAGTAGAATTTGTCTCCAATTTTCCAACTCTTATAAATAGACCCCTTGGGCTACATTATTAGGGTTCGACATTATTTTGGTGTGCAAGAGCAAGTTTCATTTTTTGTACTAGGTTTTGATCTTCTAACTCTTCTATTTTCCATAAATCACATGACCAATTGTATTTTGTAGTTTTCTAATAGAATGAGTGGCTAAACGCCCTAGTTCTGGGGCTGTAGCTACGAATCAAATGTTGAATATTTAAGGTTTATGAATTAATTCTTGGTTGTCTTTATAAGTTACTTCTATATTCTTGTTTTAGTATTTTATGCTTGCGCACCATTAGATAAATCTATTGTCTAATCTTAAAATCGAGTGAGGAGGGATTAGATAGACCAGAGAATATAGAGAGCTTGATCGACCTATTAAGTTGAGGTGATTTGTGTTCAGGAGTGACGCCCAAATGAACAACTCTCTTGGTTATGAAACAAGATTAAATATAAATGCTTGCCAGTTAGTCTGTTTATCCCAGCTCAACGATGTAGTTAGACAACTAACTGGAGTAGGCAACTAGAGGTGTGTAACCCGACTCATACAATTAACCCTGTAAATCAGTAACTTGACAACTAAAATTAGTTCTAAGCCGATAATATGATACATGAGATTCATTACATGCTGCAACCCTGGAATTTCCTTTTACTTGGTTGAAACATCATCTTAAAGTCGTTCACAATTAGTTACTTTATTTAGTGCATAATTAGTAGTAGTTAAGAATCATCACAATTTCTGAAAAAAAGGTTACTTTTACTTTATTTGTAAAGATAAGTGTGATATATAAATTGATCATAAGTCCCTTGGAAACGATAACTCATTTCTTTAAGGATCTATATTACTTGAGCGACCACGTACACTTGCGTGTATATTGGGAGCAACAAGTTTTTTGCACTGCTGCCGGGGACTTAGAAATTGATTTATATTCTATCTTCTTAAGTCTACAATTAGAATATTCAGGTGTTAATTACTTGAGCTTAGCCTGTTTATTGCAGGCAGTGAACTCTCAAGTCTGGCTCGAAAAAGAGAACTTGTCAAACCAGACAGCGACCCCGAAAGAGCCTTACGCCAACGTAGAAAAATGAATCAAGGGAATCAAGAAAAATTGGGGTTAGGTCTTCACAGTGACAATAAGGAGAATAACCAAGATAACGTGAACAACCAAGAGAACTTGAATAACCAAGAGGTACCCCATGTCGCACCAGCAAGACCCGTTCGTGATGTAGCAGTCCCACTCACAGCTAATGTGGCATCTAGCATTAGGAAACCTCCATCGGGGGATAGATTTGAGCTAAAATAGGGCATGGTACAACTCATCCACGCTAGTGGGCAATTCACCGGTCTCCCCCACGAGGATCCCCAAATCCACCTTAGGAACTTTATAGAGATTAGTGATACATACATCCCAACTGGAGTCTCATCAGACTATGTGAGGCTGACGTTGTTCCCATACTCATTGTTATGAACCACAAGGAGTTGGTTAGATTCTGAACCACCAAACTCCATCACTACCTGGGATTATCTAGCAAAGAAGTTATTGAGTCGATTCTTTCCATCCAAGAAAACTGCACGGTTGAGAAGTGAGATATTAAGCTTTAAGAAAAACCCGTGGGAGGACATGTACCAAGCATGGGCTCATTTTAAACAAATGTTGAATGCCTACCCTCATCACATGCAAACTAATGAGGTACTTGCTCACACTTTCTTTGAGGGTTTAGTTTATAATGCTCGTGTTCTTCTTAATAGTGCAGTAGATGGACAAGCCCTAGCAAAAACATGTGAAGAGTTATTCGACTTAATCGATAGACTCTCAGAAGGAAACCCAGGGTATGAGGGGAATCAACAAGTTTTTGGGCCATAAATCCTAGTGGATGCTGGGCTGGCCTTATGCTCAACCTCTCCCTCAGGCTTTGGAGTTGGTGCTCAGTCTAGGTCTCTAGGTCAACCTTTAACTCTGACCCTAGCTGGGGCTCCATAGGAGGTCTACACCCGCCTGCAGTCGATCTCGTCCTAGCCATCTGATAAAGAGTAAAACAAATAGAGTTTAAATATTGGTACAACCATCAACGCACAATAAGAAACCAGAAAGGGTGAAATATTCCTAAGAATGTCCTATAGCCTCTCGAAGATTGGATACAGACGTCATCGTATCGATCTGCGAGACTCGACTAGACATCTGCTCATGTATTGGTGAGACCGGTGAACCTAAAATGATGATACCACTCTATCACGACCCTAAATCGGAACATGATGGCATCCACTACAACCCACCGAGTGTCCAAGCCTAAGCCCAAGAAACAAGATGTCTATGACACAATTTATATAGAACATAGGTAGATAAAGTGGAACAAAAAATAATAATATAATTACAGTACGATACAAAATATACAAAATAGGCCCAAAAGTGACGAAGAGACAAGCTAACACAAAATACAAATCCCCCAGAATTTGTGTCACCTATATAGGAGCTACTACGAACAGGAAGTCAAATATATATACATATATGGCTTAAGTCATCCACGGCCACTTAAAGTTGTCCGCATAATTCATTTGAACACCTCAACTAAGGCTTGTACCTATTGAACACCTCTACCACGTTGGATTGATACCTATTTGACATTTTTTTGACAATCAGCCAAAATTTGAAGTCTGTGAGATTCACTCGCAGTGACGTGGCACAATAACAAATTAAACTTTTACATGTCATTTAGTTTCAAAAAATTATTTAAAAATATCTTATAAAAAGTATTTTAAGGTAAAAAATAATATAAAACAAAAATCAACCCTATCTACCCATAACCCCTTTCCGACAGAACTAGTCCGCCGGAACACCATAGCCCGATAACGAGCGGCAAGTATCTTCCCCATATTTCTCTCATTAACACCATAGCTGCTACCTATCCTCTTCCTTTTATTCCCATTTGACAATTTTTTTTATCAATACCATAGCTGCCATTTCTCCGATCTCACTCTCTTCTTTATACATCATTATAAGATTTGTTGATATTTTTTGTACTGTGGATTCTTTAGGATTTGAATTCCTTAACAATTTCAAAGAAATAAATTTAGATTTGTATTAGTCTTGTCAGAAAAAATGGATGGTCCAGGATTTTTTTGACTCAATCTGATTTTTATTATTATTATTATTATTATTATTATTATATTTCCTTCTGTAGCTTTAACTCTCTTGATTTTTTCTACAATTTACAAGGTTAGATTTTTTTTTTGTATCAATTAACTCTCTTTTGAATTTTTGATTTTGACGGTCATTTGTTTAATGGACACTTTTTCGATTAAGATAAAGACGACGATATTGGTGATAACGGATGATAGTAGAAAGGAAAAATAAAGATGAATACAGAAAGGGGTGTGGCAGAGACGTTGGCTAAAGGATTTAGCCGGTGAGGAAAATGCAAAACACTAAGGTGGTTTGGAATTGGGGAAGAAGATACTGTTGGGAATATTTTTTTCATGCTCAGACTTTTACTCCACTTTTTAAATGTTGACATGTAATTTTTTGATTGGCTTGTAAGTAAATTGTATTGGTTTCACGCGCTTCTGAGGCGTGTACTACACCTATGATGCCACATCATTAAAAAGTATGTAATAGGTCCATGTTTTAAACAAGAGAGGTGTTCAATAGGTACACCCTTTAATTGAGGTGTCTAAGTGAAATATGAAAACAACTTTAAGTGGCTATGAATGACTTAAGCCTACATATATATATATATACACACAGAGAACCGACTAGTCCAAAATACAAAATGAAAGTCAGTACAAAAGAAGGACATCAACATGTCTTCGAACGCCAAGAGCTCACCATAATCCAAGTCTATGATAGCCACAAGAGATCCAAACACTGACTATTGAGGGTGGCTCGAACTGGGAGTGTTTCACGACCCAAGGGTACACCCTAGACGTAACATAGCATACAAGATCCTGAGAGGACTTATATAAGCCTTTTAGCTTTCATAGTCAAGATAATAGAAAATCGATAAAATTTAAAACATTTTCAACAACATCGAAGTTTTATAAAATGAAGTGAAAGTCTCATACAACTATTTCAAACCATCTAATATAAAGATTCTTAGGACACAACCCATAAAAAAATAATTTAAAACTAGAAATAAAAGAACATAAGGAAATAGTGGCCAAAACCTCGAATGCTATGATGACTCACCAATCTTCAAGTCTTGCCTCTACTAAGATCCTAGCCACGGGGATCAGAGTCGAGATCGCCGGACCCTACATTTGGATAAGCAATGTAGGCAAGAGTATGTGTTAGTACAAGAATGTACTAAATATGATAGCTTGCATAAACATCAACATAAGCATAAGAGTTAGACAATATAAGTCGTTAAGCATAATCAATGCATATAATAGATCATCATAACATAAAAGGAATACTTGTTGAAGTAACCTCAACTTATACTTTATCAAGACTTGGGTAATCTGCCTTTAGTCTTACTCTTCATGGAAGGCAATTCTAGCAACAATCCAAGCTAATCATTCATCTTAACTTTTCTCATATTCTTCTTGCTTACTTTTAAAGACATGGGGATTCACCTCTTTGCCTAGCTATAAGGGCTAATTGGTATTCGCCTCTTGCCTTATATAAAGGATCATATATATTTGCCTCTATGTCCATCTTATGGGATTATGGGTAATCACCTCCATGCCCAACAACATATGACACGGGTATTCGCCTCCATGCCATTTTATGAGGATCATGGGTAATCGCCTCCATATCTAATCATCATATAGGAACATGGGGAGTCACCTCTTGGTCAACATATAGGAATAAGGGTAGTCACCTCTTATCCGATTCTAAGGAATATGGCTAATCGCCTCATATCTTTCTCATTCAGAGGTCGAGGGTAATCGCCTCTAGCCTCATCAATTTCTTAGTCTTTTAGGTTAGATTCATTTTTAGAGGTCGAGGGAAATCGCCTCTAGGCTCATCAATTTCTTAGTCTTTTAGCTTAGATTCATTTTAGGTGAGCAATCCTTTCAACCTAGAATCATTCAATGTGAGAAAGCCTTTCACATTTATACATAAGCAATTCATGTGGAAACTATCCCTTCCACAACAATTACATCAATTCGTAAACTAAGCTTTACTCTCAAAGCACTACTACTCATAATCATCATACATGCTTCACTCTCAAAGCAATTAATATCATAATCATCATACATGCTTCACTCTCAAAGCAATTCTAATCATATATCATCATATTGGCTTCAATCTCAAAGCACTGTTAATGTATCTCATCAATCCTATGAGAATACATCTAAACCCACAGATTCTCCTTTCATGGCATAAAACCCATTTACATCAAATTCATCTTTCTATACATGGATTAGACATAGGTACATGTAAATTCATCCTAAAAACATGTAATGCATAAACAATCATAACCCAATCATTTGAATCAACATTCATCAATACCCACAATATTATAAAAAAACCCAAACTCGAATTGGGGAATTTCTACTTTTCAATTGAGGAATCTTAGGGGATCCATGGATGAAAGGATTCCATGGATGAAAAGCCATCATACCTTGTTAACAAATACCACAAATGCTTGAGGAATGGATACTTGACCTTGATCCTAGCTTGAACTCTTTCTTCTTCTTCTTCTTCAAGTTCTAGAGAGAGAAATATTTGAGAGGAAGAACTTGGGATTTCTTTTGGGTTTTAGAAATAATGACTTGAATGGGTGAGTTTTGGGGTTAAAATCACTTATATAGGGGTCCTAGGCTTGGTTAAAGCGACATAGTATTAATACTATTAAAACCGGAAAAACCCTATTTGCCCCTAAACTTACACTGAACTGCCCACCTTCACGTGAGGCTCCACGACCCATCAAGGACCACACTGACCATAGTGGTGGCCATGGTCCTTGAGCAGTTTCTTGGCATTGGCATTCCTCATCCTCCTAAACCCAACTCTTTTCCACGATCACTCCCACGGCCCATCAAGGCCTTCACGAGCCGTGAAATGGCTTGCGTGGAGGAGGCTGCCTAAACGTGCACAATGCCTAGCCTTTCAAGGGCACCACCATAAGTCGTGGTGCCCTTCACGGGGTTTTTGATGCTCGTGGGAGGTGTGCCTCCTTGACTAGATATTGCCTAGGTCCACAGGCCGTGGTGCCCTTCACGGTCCATGTGGGCCTTCGTGGAGGGTGCCAAGGTCAATTTCTCTATCCCTTGACTTGGTACCTAGACCCTAACTTAGCAGACTAGATTCCGAGGTGTTACATTATCTCCCCATTGGGAACATTCATCCTCGAATTGAATTTCTGAACATCTTACGGAAGAAAGACTCAATACTAGCAGTCCATCATGCATGCAACTCATCAAAATGCACACAACCAAGGAGGAAACTTCAACTCCAACCTAAACATACTTAATGCATCACAAGGGAAATATGTACTATACCTACCAACCCAATATGCATGAAATTTCAACATTTCTCATATTCAAGGAGGAACTACTTTCTCCAAGTGTATGTCAACTCATACTCAATGCACAACAACATGAGGAAAATCAATCATGTAAACTCATTTTCTTTCAAAACACAAGTTTTTCATGAACATGCATAACATAAGGAAATCATAGGAATATCTAAAACACACATGACTTCAAATAAAGAGCAAACCATGAGGAATTCATTACCTCAAGCTAGAGTAGGAGTAGAAGGTAAAAGATGAGGATATCGGGACATCATATCGACCTCGGCCTCCCAAGTAGCACCCTTTACTAAATGATTACTCCATAACACTTTCACGGAAGCAACTTCTTTGTTTCTCAACTTCTTAACTTGTTGGTCTAAAATATCAATTGAAACTTCCCCACAAGAAAGATTTTCATGAACTTCCAAACATTCTAAGGGAACTATAGATGTTGGATCTCCAACACACTTCCTCAACACAGAGACATGGAAAACCGGATGCACCGATGTCAACTTATTAGGAAAATCTAATTCATAAGCAACCTTACCAACACATCTCAAAATTTGATATGGGCCTATGAAATGGGGACTAAGCTTCCCTTTCTTACCAAACCTCATTACACCCTTCATGAGTGAGATTTTCAAGTAAACCCAATCATGCACATCAAACTTAAGTTCTCTTCTTCTAACATCAAAATATGACTTTTGTCAACTTTGGGTTGTTCTCAACCTCTCTCTAATAAGTCGAACTTTCTCCATAGCCTCAGGAGCTAACTCGGGTCCTATTAACGCAACTTCACCCACCTCAAACCAACCTATAGGAGATCTACACTTCCTACCATAAAGAGCCTCAAATGAAGCTATACCAATACTAGAGTAATAACTATTATTATAAGCAAAATCAATCAACGGAAAATGGTCATCCCAATTTCCCTTGAAATCGATGACATATGCTCTCAACATATATTCCAAAGTTTGGATAGTTGATACGTCCAAACTTACACTCCAAATAAGAGTGTAAACGGTCGTTGTCAATTTACAGAACTCAACTAGAGTTGAGGTCGATCCCACAAAGAATTTCTTTACAGATAAAGTTTTACTGTCGCATTTACTCGATTATTGTTACTATTTCCTAAACAAATAACACAAAAAGTAAATTGGGTTTGATTGAAATGTATTTTTTCACCAACACTTGTAGTCAAAACTTAGATGCACAGTTAACAGACGATCACATTGTAAGTTGATTCAGTTAATTTAAAGAAACCAGGTTTTGTGTTCACTATGACATCAATTATAATGCTCTCCCGTAATTTGAGTGTCATGTAAATCAATGTTTACAGATCCTTTGTGTGTTGAATTAATATAACACTTCTTAGACTAATCATATAATATTCACTCTAATTCTCTCAAACTTAAAGTGTTATCAATATTGGACTTCGCTTAATTTGATATGGTGTTAAAGATCTCTTCTCTCGAACTCCAACATTAACTCCAATTCATTAACTTAGTTTAGCTTTTTCCTAACTGGTGCTTTTCTTTCGAACAAACACCAGATACATGCCTGTCTAAAACGTGCACTCAATAGACTAAAATGATAATGAGAGTTGTAAACTACAGGTTGTAAACAAAGGCTGCCTTTTACTCATTTTACGGAATCGCAGCTAGAATATCGTCATAGATCCCGCACACCCAGTCATGGAATTTAGCCACTCATGGTTTCACGCAAAGAATCAGTAATGAGGAATGAAAACATGTTAAGAAATACTTACAAAAATGATTGGTAAATCAACAACCACTTGATAATCTGATAACCGAAATCCAATCTTCAAAATAATAATAATAATCCGAATCCACAAACCAAAATCTAGAATAATATCATCTTTTTCTTCGTAAAACGTCAAATCCTCTATAATACTCCCCAAAATGCCCTAATAATTTAAAATAGAATGTTTAAAAAGAGTCCTAATCAAATTGGGATTGAATTGTCGGGCCCTTTTACTGCCACGACCACGACCCGTCAAGGGCTTCACGGTTCGTGAAGCCCTACGTGGTCTTCCCTTGTAGCGTCTCAAAAGTGGGTCTTAAGTCTTGGTTATGGGAATCTGCATCACAAGCTGGACCACAGACAGTCATAATGATCACGACCCGTGAAGACGTCTGTGGTCTTTACTTGCAACCTCCCAAAGTTTTGGGTCTTCAATGATGCACACTGGAACAAGGATCACGAAAAGTACCACGGATCGTCATAGAGTCCACGACTTGTGAATATGCCCGTGGTCTTTACTTGGAACTTCCCAAAAGTTTCTCTGAAAAAATTGGCTTCTAGAAAATGCATCACGATAGCTACCACGGTCCGTAGTGAGGACCACGACCCGTGAAGTGGTCCATGGTCTTCACTTAGGAGTCAACTATTTTCTAACTCTTCAATGTCTTCACTCTGATTCAATTTCACGGGCTCAATCACGGACTGTTATAAAGGTCATGACCCTTGAAGTTAGCCGTGAACTTCACTTGATCATCATCATTCTCTGCTCCTTTTTCCACTTTTCTGCATATGCCAGATCCTGTCTATACCATTAACAAACATATCAAAGTATACAAAAATACACTTAATTTTAGTATTAGTTCCACCTTTTTAAGCATCAAATGTACCAAGATTTCGTGGCACATCAACACCCTCAACTTAGAACAATTACTCGTCCTCAAGTGATGAAAACTTTGTACAAACAACCCTCCAATTTTCTACAAACTTTTGACACTATGCAACAACTATTTCAAGCACAATTTGTATCCCAACCTTGAGTCTAACATGTAAGGATCAATACATGACATCTCATTACCTATAGTCAATCATGCTTATGTCTGTTAATTATCAGCTCACACAATTCACTTTCTAATGCACCCACTGTGTCCTCACACCAAAGAAGTCCCTTGCTCAAAATAGTTGGGATTGAATACTACGCTCACACTCTCAAAGAACTTCTAACACTAACAACAAACTACCATAGGCTTTCCCTTGTTTTCTACGCTCTATCTTTCAAAAAATCAGAATAGGATCACTGGAGGACTTTTATTGGCTTGTAACATAGGCTCGGGGAAAGGGAATGGATATTTGGTTTCGTAAGTGACTAATCCCTTGGTTTTCCAAAGTTTCATTTTCACATACTTTTTTCTTAGTGAAAGCCTCATTTTCTTTATCTCCTCCCAACCCAGTAGCTATTATTCTCTTCTTTTATTTTTATTTTTATTTTTATTTTTTTAATATACCATTTTGATAAGCATTTAGCTCACTGGTTGAACCTTCTTTTTCCTTTTTCTTTTCTGTTTGGATTGTAATCACCCTCAACTTAGGCTTTTGGCCTGAGTTGTGATATCTTACCATCGGAAAACCAAAGATATGATATATTTTGGGTAAGAACAAAGATTGATTCAAGGCTCAAATTGGGTTCAAGTGGTAAGCTTTTCATTTGGTTCTTTGATTTTGGTATTTTTACTGATTAAACAAAAATTACCTACTGATCCTTTCCTATCAAGTTATTCTCAGATTCAAGCAAGACTACTTAGGCAAGTTCTATTTTCTGCTCCTAGTGTTAGACATCAATCAAAATTCACACACACATAACACAGGGTTGCATCGTTCGGTTTCTTGGGTCACCAACTAATTGTTCAGATTAGCTATGTTCAACACATCAGTATCTAAGATGTCACCTAAAGATCCTAACAGTCAAACTCATATTCAGGTTCTCATTTATCACAGATTAGCTGCTACACAGCTCAACACATAAAATCTTTCAAAATGATCACACATACACATAGTCAACCTTCATAATTTGTTTAATAGCTATGGAAGGTTGCTCACTACCCCTTCCCCCAAATAAAAACTTTGCCCTCAAAATCAATACAGAATAGTAAAACATGCAGGGCTATGAGGAGGGGTCATACCTACGGCGCTTTAGGCGTCGGTTGTCGGGTCATCATTGGCACCCTTATCACCGGGTGCACTTTCAGAACTTAGCACCTGAGTAGGTTGGTCATTAGTCAAAGGGGTAGGTGCTCCACTCTAAAAAATAGTAGGTGCTCCACTCCAGAAGTGCCAATTAAGGCTGCATCTCGAGCTTCCTTCTTTGATGTTCAACAAGCTTTTTTTCCTACCGTGTTTCCTCTTTGGCTAAGCCATCAGGTGTCTGCTCATCAAGTTCTCCAGCCTTTTTCTTTCTCTTGTCGGATTTGCTTTTAGGGAGATCTCCCCAGATGTCATCAAGAAAGTAATTAGCGGGCTGCTCATCAAATATTTTCATTAACGAGTCTGGGATGGCTGGGGTGGGCACCCGTACGGGTTGTTCAGTCAGTTTTGCAACTTGTACTCTTATGTACGCCAACTGCTTCTGGAATTCTTCATTTCTGTTTGAGCCGATAGTCTGCAAATTAGTTTGGACATGAACCACTAAGCCATCCATCCTATTTTTCAAAACAACAAGTTCCTTATGCATTTAATCTTTTATACTCTTCTCCGCGGCAAAGACATCGCGCTGTATAAGCTGAGGTATTCGGTGGATAATTTGGTTGACCAAAGTTCTGGTTTGACGCTAATCTGCAACCAATATTTCAAGGAAAGTAGTAGGAATAGTGATATAAGTACCTGAAGGTTGGGAGTCAAAATCTGGCTGTGATGATGGTGCCCCTGATGTTGTCTGTGAAGGCTTTCCATGTTCATCCTGTCCAACGACCTGTGGGGGAACTGCTGGTGTGTGAGGTACCAGTGCTAATGGCCCAACTGCACCTGACTTCCTTTCAACAGAGGACTGTTGACATCCTGAATCTTGGAGGTTGCAGTTATTTTGGTTGCCTCAGTTCTTTTATCGACAAAGTGATTTGGAGGAATGCCCGCATGTGAACAAAGTTTCCCTATCAGACAGGGAAACGAGAAACCTGCTCTCTCATTCAACGCCCTATCATGTATCTCAGTGGCAATGAATCGCCCTGCATTCACTAAGTAACCGGCCATGAGGCAAGCAACCAAAGAGGCCAACGATAGAGACAAAGTATTATCATTTCATGTGGGTCGCAACTGGGCTCAAACTATAGACTACCAAACTTTGGCTGGAAAAGTGA
>JAJOOO010000464.1:0-86302 GCA_029582685.1 Solanum piurae | reverse complement strand
TATATATATATATATATATATATATATATATATACTCATTAAAAGATGGAGTATTCTTCTAATGCATTACTTCAAAGAACAAACTGGACAACACTTCATATTCTTTATCAGCATCCTTTGGATATATGAATTTTTTTCAAAATAGTGATCACAACTAATAAGTCAATTTATTCTCCATGTGTAAGAAGATATTATTCTTTGATTATGTATATACTCTATACTATGTGTTATTCAAAAGCATTTATTCTTAGCCGGCTTTGATAATAAGTTTTAAATATTTTAAATATTTACTTTCTTTTTTTTACCTTTTTGTTAAATTTATGAGGTTAGAGTCGATGATGAAGTTATGTTCGGTGATATTTTTTTTGCAAAATAAGAGAAGAGCACACTTTTCGGACTTGAAATTGAAGATGGAGTTGGAAAACAAGATACAAACAATTTTTCAAATTTGAAATTCAACTCTAAAGCTGGATCTAATTTTTTTATAATCAAACACTAATTTTGAAATATAAAGTAAGAAAATACTACGAAAAAAATGAATAATACTCCTGACCAAACGAGTTCTTACTATTTTTTTTTTGTTTTTTCCATATTAGAGCCCGACTAAATTTGAATTCGCACTGAAAAGCTTCACACGGGGTAAAACACTCCCTAATAAAAACGACTCCGTACCAAAAAAGACTCGAACCCAAAACCTTTGCCCATTCTTAAGAGGCCTTCAAAGTGCCTAAAAGTAACTACTTCCCTACGTTGACTTTGTTGATATTAACATTCAATTAATCAACTAAGTAAGTAACTTAGGAGATCTCAAGTAATATAGGAGTTTGAAAAGTGAGTTATTATTATTATTATTATAATTACTATATAATATATAAACATAAAACATAAATATATTATGAATTCAATGATTATTAACATCCTTTTGTCACGAGAGTCTCGTGTGAGAGGAATTGAAGGGATTGGCGTTTTGTGTTGTGCCCTACGTTTCAACTTGTTCATACCTCCAAGAGTTGCCGCTTTCGAGTTTGAAAAATAAATAAAAGACACATCAATTTTCTCGAATTGACACGAGAGAGTTGTTCAAGTGGTAAACATCTTTCGCCTTCAAAGATTGTCAATTTGAGTCATCAATAAGGCAAAATAAGAAACTTTTAGAGATGAATATGAAAATTATTTCAGAACTTAATTCTACTCATTATCTACATTGTACTCTAAATAATGCTTGAGAGTGTGGCGTTTTGCACACCCTTAATGTGTGTTTTTCACTTTATCCTATCTTTTTAATTTTATTTTTATGATGATATTTATCCTAGATCTTCAATTTTTTTTGTAAAACAATAAAAAGCTACTATGGATGAGGAAAGGAGCTTTCGATATTTTCTATGCGGGTAAGCAAATGTTCTTAGCTTAATGTTTAACAAAGTTAGGTAATTGATAGTTTGGTTTTGACAAAAAATAAAAGTTAGGACGCAAATCACACAAATAAAAAAAATAGAATATGATGTTAATCGCAAAATAGAACATATATTAATGGTCTTGAATGAGCTTATAAAAAATAACTTGTAATTCTAAAGTTAAAAGTCATAAATACATGATACCCTACTTTTGACTTATTTTAAAGCTTTTTTGGCTAAAAAATGGGTGCTGAAAAAACACTTTATAACCTTTCCAAACACCTCCAAAACAAAAACAAAAAAATACTTAAAAATCAGAAACACCTAAAAATAAGTCAATTCAAACGGACACTAAAAATGTAATATTGAAATAAGCGAGTTTGTACTATTTTAACTTCATAAAGTATATGTGAATACTCTTGTTTTTTAAGTATTTATTATTATTAGTAGTACTTTGATTACGTATTTAAACTAAAATAAATATGTTGAATTTATTAGTAGAGATCTTATCTTAACTTTAACACTATGGTTAGATTTTTAATTTATTTTTTTAATAAGTGGGTGACCACAATTTGTAAAAAGGCCAAAAGTCAACAATGAAGATCTAGATATTTTAAAGATGAAGATATTACTACTATAAATGAAATTAAAGTCCCAATATTACTTCCATCTTCACCTCTTTTACTTTATTTATTACTCAAAATGGTACTAACTTAATAACGTGCAGTTTTCATCTTTATAAATCTTCTATATTTAATTATTATATGCTAAGACGAAAAGACCTTCCGTTTATGGTACCAAATCAAGAATAAAAATTACTATATTCGTTTTATTTTATTTGGCCTCTTAGATTTACGATATATTTTTAAAATATTTTTAAGTAGAGGTTATTTTTAAATTAACCTTATTAATTAATATTTTAGAAAATTTAAATTTGATTATCATAATTATTTTGTATAGTTATTTAATATTAAGATTGTGTTTGAATATATATGCGATATAGATTCATGATTTCAAATAAGCATTTGGACGTCCAATTTGAAATCTAAATACTCCAAAAAAATAAACATGGTTTGAGATTCTAAATCACGATTTCAAATTTATTTAAATATAAAATTTGACTCATAAGTTTTTATTTTGTAAAAAAAAACCCATCATTTTAAATTTTATAAAAGAAAAGGGCTCATACTCAACGTGAAGATTGATCATACAACGTGAAAGAGTTATATTAAAAAATTATTGAGCGATTTGTCTTTATAAAATTTATTGTATACGAAAGGTTTGAATCATTTATTTATAAAAGGAACACATATATATGATTTATCAATAAGACATTTTAAAATATCTCAATATTTTGTTTGTTAATTATGATTAGCTCCTTGCTAAAATTATAAAAAAATTAACGTTTTAAATAGTTTTCACAGATTATAAAATTTTATATTTTGAATAAAAATTACAATTTAAATCATACTCATATCAAAACAAAATCTTAATTTCAAATAATGATTTCATTTGTCATATTCAAATGGGGCCTCAAGGTAATATGAAAAAAAAAAAAAAAAACTTTTTGTGATGTGCTAACAAGTAAAACAAAATATTTATTTTATTTTTGGTATAGTATCCAGAAAAATAAAACGGAAGGAGTAATTAAATGAAATTAGCCGTAATCATACTTGCCCTTTTCATTTATATTTAAAAAAAGAGATAAAATTATATTAATCATTTTCAAAATCCTAAATTTTTCTTGTTTTTTCCTCTCCTCTTCCATCTCTTCTTCTCCAAATTCACGTTCGTTACTTTTCTTCCATTTTACAAACCCAAACCCTAACATCAATTCCTCTCTCTCTCTCTCTCTCTTTCTGTTGAAGGAGCTGAAAGAAAGAATGTCAGGTTCATGGAGCAAACTCCAAAAAGCGCTTTCGTTTAGGCAACCTAAATCTCCTCCAGAAAATGCATCCTCTGATGCCAAATCGCCACCGTCCACTCGGCCGTCCTCCGCTGCATCTTCGTCAGCTTTCTCCCGTTTCTCCAGAAGTTTCAGTAGTACCTCCCGATCCTCTAAGGTTCGTTTTCTTTTCGAAAAAAATTTCTCATCCTTTTTTCCTTATTTTTGTGTTTTTCGGTTGTATTTTCTTGTTTTTGGTTTCGCCGGCGTGTTTGATTTGCTATCTATGTGATTCGACCGGACCGGAAGTCGGTTGCGTGTTCAATTTTCATCACCGGTGATGACAGCTGTTATCTTACCATCGCGAACGGTGAGCAGAAAATTGTGCTTTGCCAAAAATGGAATAGAAGGAGAACTTTTCTGGACGAAAATACCTACCTGTTTTTGCTAAATTTACGGTTTCTCACGTTATTTGGGGATCTGTAACGGGGGTTACTATTGGAAATTCAATTTTTAATTTATCACGTTTGTTTGGCTTGATCTTAATCAGTGAATAAACTATTGGAAATTCAGCTTTACAAGGTTTTAGATGACGAAATGTATGTGTAAATTACTATACTGTCCTCTACTTTGGTATCAACGCCTTCTTCTAGAGGTCAAAAAGGTCATTTCACAAGAAGAAAAAGATTACCTTTCTTGGCTTTCCGTGCAGGCCTTTTTTCTAAAGTTTTGACTTCGTGAAAAATACCTTTTTCTACTACTCATTAAAAAATGGCACCTAGTGTACAACCACTATTAATTAAGGTACTAATGAATGTTTAATTTTATTTTTATTAATTTAATTTAATAGGTTGATTATTTGTGGGTTAGCTGGGAATTATGATGATTTCAGCTTTTGACAAATTGGAGATCTTTTTTATTGTTGGTTAAGATCTTTTTGACATCTTCCTACGCCACCAGCGTCCAGCCATGTCGTTGGACCATTTCTGAAATCTAGTATTATAACTGGTGATAGCTTAAACGTATCTATAATTGACTTTTGCTACCTATAAGAAGATTATTTTCCTATACATTACGTGTTGCTTTTTATGTACTCCCTCTGTTTCAATTTATGTGAAAATATTTGACTGACCATGAAGTTTAAGTATGAAAGGCATAAATAAGTCATAGATCCTGTAACCTGACTAAAAAGGAAAGAGTGTCATATAAATTGGGCGGACGGGAGTGTTGTTTGGGTCTTTTATATTGAAATGTAAGTTTGCTAGTTTAATAGGCCTTTGATTTAGAGCTATACTTGAATAAATGTCACTTGGACTTTTATGTTGGTTTTTATAAATTTTGAACTGGTTATTGCTAGTTTAGTTGTTTCTGGATTAGTAGACGTCTTTATTAGGACCTATACTTTAGTGTTCGTGTTCTCCATAAGGACTTGGGTGGTCTATACATTTTAATGCACAACATGATATCATTTATTAATAGTTGTTTGCTGAATTAACTCAACCTAACCCAACATGTATTGTTTGCACATTGTTATCATCAAGACCTGTCTTTAAGTTGAGATCAAGATCATAGATATTTGATGTATTTACAATGTTATCATGGAATAATGATTCCCTAGCAAAGTAGCAAAGTCATGAGTGGTTGTTTTTACAAAGAAGTGATGATTTCCATACAGCTAACTTTTGCTTACAGTTTTCTACTAAATTATGTTTGCTAAATGCATAAGATTAATACTTCAATAGTTTTTATCGGTACTTTGTTTTGGCAAATTTCTTAAAGTTTTGATACTTTATAACCAATGACTCTAATAGCTTATTCTAACAATGACTAGTTAGTCAATGAAGTCCATGTTCTTATTTTTTGTGACTTGAAATGATATGTGCCCAAGGGCTCTAGAGCCTTTTTGACTATTGAAAATATTTTCTACTGTTTTAACCATGAATGTCACACTGGTGGCAAAGGTTGCAATTACTTGGTTGAGTGGATATACCTAAAGTGTCAAAGTTTTTCTCAAGTTAAATGAGAAGTGATTAAGCACGTGTGATTATGTATGTGTCAAAGTTTTTCTCAAGTTAAATGAGAAGTGATTAAGCAAATGTGATTATGTATTTGCCTCGTTGAGCATGTTACATATTTATGTACTGATTACAATATTCTAACTGTAACTTGCCACTTTATTTTATTGTGATTGTAGCGAACATGTGCCATTTGCCTTGGGAGTATGAAAGCAGGGAATGGTCAGGCGATATTCACTGCTGAATGCGCCCACTCATTCCACTTCAGCTGCATTGCCAACAGTGTTAAGCATGGAAACTACCTCTGCCCCATCTGCAGATGCAAATGGAAAGAGATTCCTCTCATGTCGTCCTTCAGTACTGATGTAAACACTAATAATGCTGGGCGGACTCGTGTCTCTCCACTTGAAGATAATTACCTTGACAACATTCCTCGTGTTCCACCACCCGTGTCTCTGCCCCTTCCTGAGCCCTTTCACTTCTCTGATGATGAACCTCTTCCCAGCATCACTGTGGATCAGACCAGCTCCCCTTCCACTGTTCATCCAGAAGCTGCTGTCTTGAAAGCTTTTCCTGAATATTCTGCAGTTGCTGCTTCTGGAAGTATGTCAAGATTTGCTGTTCTTGTTGGAGTAAGGGCACCCCCACTTGCTGATGATGTTCGGCACCAAGAGCGTGCACCTATTGACCTGGTCACAGTTCTAGATATTAGTGGCAGCATGGCTGGATCAAAATTGACTCTCTTGAAACAAGCAGTTTGTTTTGTCATAGATAACTTGGGGCCTTCTGACCGTCTATCTATTGTTACCTTTTCATCAGGAGCTCAAAGAAACTTCCCCTTGCGAAGGATGACAGAACAAGGGCGTAGAGAGGCTGCACAGGCTGTCAATGCCATTTCAGCAAATGGTGGGACAAATATTGTGGAAGGACTCAAGAAGGGGGTTCGGGTTCTTGAAGAAAGACGTGAAAGGAACCCAGTTGCAAGCATTGTTCTCTTGTCAGATGGGAGAGACACCTATAATGGTGATAATGCCAACCAACGGCGGAGTCCTCGGAATCGCAGATCCTCAAATGCAACCTCAGGTCCCGACTTTCTGAATCTATTGCCCTCTTCCATTTGTCCTCGCAATAGAGGACTTGCAGCAGGACAGCTGCCAACTTTCCATGTACATACGTTTGGATTTGGTTTAGACCATGATTCCTCTGCTATGCATGCTATCTCAGATGCATCAGGTGGTACATTTTCGTTCATTGAGACTGTTGGTACTGTTCAAGATGCCTTTGCAATGTGTATCGGTGGTCTCCTCAGTGTTGTAGTCCAGGAACTCAAGCTTACTGTTCGGTCAGCATCATGTGGAGTAGAAATTGGATCCATCCCTTCAGGAAGATATGCAAGTGAAATTTCTGAACAGGGAAAGCAAGGGGTAATAAACATTGGAAACCTGTATGCAGATGAGGAAAAAGAATTCCTTGTTTACTTGTCTGTTCCCTCAGCTGAAATTGAGCAAGGTGCAACAAAGACATCTCTGTTGCAAATTACATGTAGTTACAAGAATACCTCATCGGAAGAAATGGTCAGTGTGGAGGGTGAGACAGTTGAGATACGTCGGCCACCAGTGCTGTCTCCTACAGATGTGATAATAAGTCGTGAGGTTGATAGGCAGATAAACAGGCTGGCAGTAGCAGAAACCATTGCAGAGGCACAACAATTGGCAGAAATGGGAAATCTTGAGGCTGCTCAAGCTGCGCTAACTAACCGAAGAGCCACTCTTCTATCTTCTGTATCTGCTCAAGCAGGCGATGCTCTCTGTAGCTGGCTTGACATGGAATTGACTGAAGTCAGAGAGAGGATGGTAAGCAGGGAGCGCTATGAACAAACTGGACGAGCTTACGTCCTCTCAGGTTTGAGCTCACATTCTTGGCAAAGAGCGACAACTAGAGGAGACACGACATCACAAATATTACTGCAAGGTTGTAGCTCAAGCAATAGTGGCGCCACCATGTATGAAACTCCATCTATGGTCAGCATGATCTCAAAGTCACAGAACCTAAGTCTTGTTAATCGTGCTGAACAAGTTCCGCGCCCCAACAAGTCATGCAGCTTACCTCCTCCACCATCCTAGCATACATTTCTGACCTCATTCGTTCTCAGTGTGATAGGCAATTGAACACAGCACTCTTTTAGTGATCAAATTCTGTGGCATTTGACTCTGCTATACTTTTGTTTTTTGGTTCCATTTATTTGTTTCTTTTAGTTCTTCAAGGATCATTTGCATATCAGATTCTTTTAGAGACCAACAACTCTACATATTGTAATAATATGTTAGAGATAATTGCTTGTCTGCTGACCTCCTTTTTGTGAACAACGTGCCTTTATTACTTAACCTAAACTACTTTTTCTTTGATTATTCTTTAACTTAAGTAGTTCTGGACTTGTGCTTTGGCTTTGTTATTGCTATAATTCCTGCCCTAAAATTGTTGCTAATTACTCAAATCTTAAAACAATATAATGCACATGTCTGGCAGTATTTTTTAGATTGGATTTTCCGTCTCAATTTATATGAGTTAGTTTGATTTGACACGGAATTTAAGAAAGAAAGAAAAAAAGACTTTTGAAACTTATGGTCTAAAATAAGTCATATATATTTGTGTGGCTAGAAATTATTTCTTTAAAAATAAAATGAGCATTTTAAAAACAAATTGTTGCTAAAGGTAGAAATGTGTCATTTTTTCTAAAACTGAGTAAAAATGAAAATAAGTCATAGGACATGAGAGTATATATGAATGTTAGTAGTTTTAAATATGTCGTGTGAGATACTTACATATAAAAATTACAAAAGGTAGAAAGTACTACTCTCCGTTTCAATTATATGATATTTTTTTACTTTTCAAGATTTAAACTTGTTAATAGAATCTCGAAATAAAATTTCTATATTTGAAAATTTGGTAAAAGTTACTCCCTCTGTCGTATATTAGATGAACGTCTTACTAAAAATAATTGTCTCATATTACTTGATCACTTACTAAATTAGGATAAATTTAATTAATTATTTTTTCTCATTCCCCCCTACAATTAATATGACTTCTTTATATATTTGAAAGAATTTTAATGGCAAAAAATCAACATTAAAATTTTTCATTGGTATCTGAGCATGATTGATTGATCCCTTTTTTTTATGCTTCCATGTGATTTCACTGTGTTGTTATTAAGAAATTAATTGTGACTGATTTTTCTTAAAACTCAATGAAAAGAAAAATTTGGAAGAAGCTAGGGTTTTTTTAAAGCCTTTTAATGTGGATTAATTACATTTTAGACATGATTTCTTGTCCTATAATGATACTGACTCATATTGTAGATAGAATTTTTTGTCCTACAATGAAAGTGATTCTGTGGTTTATTTATTTAAGAAAATCTCCTGCCGTTTTTCTGTGTGTTTTGGTTTTGCATGTTCAAAATTTGGCATGAAACTTTAATTTTCATGAACTACTCGTTCGTAGATTTTCGTGTATATATTATAAGAGTAAATGAATTCAAAACAAGCGAGATATGTTATTTTGAAAGTTGGCTCATTTTGGATTGTTTTTTCAAAAAACCGCTTCTGCTTGTTGCGTATTTGGAGTTGTATTAAGTTTAAAATTATTGGATTGAAACTTGATCTTTCAAGATCTACTCGTTTATAGCTTTTTGTGGATATATTATATGAGTAAAACAAATTAAAAACGAATGAGATACAAATTTTTGAAGTTAGGTTGAAAGGTTGAAAAAAACGTTTTTTTTTTGTCCTTTTTAAGGATTATTTTTTGGAGAAAGTTTATGTGTCCTTTTAGTATTATTCTTTTGGAAAAGAAATTTGTGTCCTTTTAGGATGATTTTTGATAGTTTATGTGTTTATATATTATGTTTTTTCAAAACTTTGTCTTGATAATTCGTTTAGTCCTTAAGTTCTATAAACAATTTTGCCTTCTACAAATAATAGTTTCACATTGAGTGGTACAACCATTTTTATTGTTTCTTTATTCTTTTTTCAGACATGACTGAACAAGAACAAACTCAAATTATTCCAAGTGGGAGTTCTCGAGGTCGAGCAAAAGGATAAAGTAGAAGAGCACGCACCGCACGACATATTTCTGAGGACATGAAATTGCACGGATTGGTGTTTGATCTTGGGCATCTAGAGATAAATCAAGTTACTTCTATATTCTTGTTTTAGTATTTCTTGTCTGGCTATCTAGAGATAAATCTATTGTCTAATCTTAAAATTGAGAGAGGAGGGATTAGATAGACCAGAGAATATAGAAAGCTCGGTCGACCCATTTGATTGAGGTGATTAGTGTTCAAGAGTGACGCCCGGATGAACAACTTGCTTGGTTACAAAATATGATGAACTATAAATGCTTACCAGTTAGTCTATTAATCCCCGCTCAACGATGTAGTTAGATAGCTAACTGAAGTAGCTGACGAGAGGTGTGTAGCCCGACTCATACAATTAACCTTATAAACCAGTAACTTGACAACTAATATTAGTTCTAAGTCGATAATATGATACATAAGATTCAATACATGCTACAACCCTGTAATTGTCTTTTCCTTGCTTGAAACATCATCTTAAAGTCGTTCATAAGTAGTTACTATTAGTTATTGCATAATTTACAGTAGTAGTAAGCAACAATCACCAACTCTTGAAAAGCTTACTTTGATTTTATTTTGTAGAATTAAGTGTTAGATATAAATTGATCATAAATCTCTTGGAAATGATAACTCATTTTTTTAAGAACCTATATTACTTGCGCGACCACGTACACTTACGTGTATACTGGGGAGCAATAAGTTTTTGGCACTGCTGCCGGGGACTTAGAAATTGATTTATACTCAATCTTCAAGTCTGACTCATAAAGGAGAACTTGTCGAACCAGACAGTGAACCCGAAAGAGCTTTACGCCAACGCAGAAAAATGAATCGAGGGCATCAAGAAGAATTGGGGTTAGGCCTTCGCGGTGACAATGAAGAGAATAACCAAGATAACGTGAACAACCAAAAGAGAACTTGAATAACCAAGGGGTACACCCTATCGTACCTACAATACTAGTCTGTGATGTGGCAGTACCACTCACATCCAATATGTCATCTAGTATTAGGAAACCTCCACCGGGGGTAGATTTAAACTAAAACAGGGCAGATACAACTCTTCCATTCTAATGGGCAATTCACGGGTCTCCCCCACAAGGATCCTCAAATCTACCTTAGGAACTTTATAGAGATTACTGATACATACATCCCAACGGGAGTCTCATCGAACTATGTGAGGCTGGCGTTCTTTCCATACTTATTGTTAGGAGCCGCAAGGCACTGGTTAGATTCCGAGCCACCAAACTCCATCACTACATGGGATTATCTAGCAAAAAAGTTCTTGAGTCGATTCTTTCCATCCAAGAAAACCACAAAGCTGAGGAGTGGGATATTAAGCTTTAATAAAAACCAGGGAGAGGACATATACCAAGCATGGGCTCGTTTTAAACAAATGTTGAATGCCTGCCTGCACCACATGCAAACTAATAAGGTACTTGCTCACACTTTCTTTGATGGTTTAGATTATAATGCATGTGTGCTTCTGAATAGTGCAGTAAGTGGACAAGCCCTAGCAAAAACCTGTGAGGAGTTGTTAGACTTACTCGATAGATTCTCCGAAGGGAACCCAGGATATGAGGGGGAAATGCCTAGAACCACAACCCAAAGGGCCGCGAGAATTTTAGATGTAGACCAAGCCACCGCCATAAATGCCAAATTGGATGCGATGCAACATAATATAGCCATGCATTTCAAACAGATGTCCTTAAATCAAGCACCGATTAACATGGTACAATATGCATCCAATTAATATGGGGTATGTGGTAGTGGAGCTGATGAAACCGAGCAATGTGAGTCAAACCTGGATTCCGTAAACTATTTGGATAATGCGCAAGGTGGTGAAGGTCAGCAAAATTATGGTAACACTTACAACCCTAGGTTGAAGAACCATTCTAACTTCTCATGGGGTGGGAACCAAAACCAAAATCAGGCGCAAGGGGCTAACCAATACCGTTCTCAAGGGGCTGGGCAACAATACCAAAATTCTAACCAAGGGACGAATCCTAGTGCACCAAAATGGGGGATGATCAATGAGGAGCTACTCTAAAAGCTCATGACGGAAATAGGGACCAAAATAAATGCTAGAATAGATAAGCAAGATGAGAACATCAGAAACATCCAAATGTCCCAAATGAGTTTAGAGAAACAAGTTGAGGAACTAGCAACTGCATGCAGTAAGTACTAGAAGTGGGTTACAATTAGAGGAACTAGCTCCAAAGAAGAGAGATACTAAGGCAGGTACCAAAGAAAAAAAAGTGGAAGAGGTAGTAAAGAGCTCCAATGTTGAGGTACCCGTTCCTCAAAAGAAACTACCATTTCCGTTTCCACAAAGGCTCAGAAAGCAGAATGAGGATGAATGCTTCGGTAAGTTTCTTTCTCTACTTAAATAGGTTCACATTAATCTGCCTTTGGTTGACATTTTGCAGGGTATCCTGAAGTATGCTAAATACGTGAATGATATAGTGGCCAACAAGAGGAGGCTCACGGAGTATGAAACTGTAGCACTTACTGAGGAGTGCAGCTCTAGAATCCAAAATAGACTGCCCAAAAAGTTAAAAGATCCGGGTAGTTTTACTGTGCAGATTACAATTGGGCAAAGTGTTCATGCCCGGGGTTTGTGTAATTTGAAGGCAAGTATAAATCTGATGCCACTGTCATTGTATCAAAAGCTTGGGTTGGGTAGTCCAAAACAAACCACTGTCATTCTCTAACTCATTAATATATCCATTGCTAGGCCAGAGGGGGTGGTAGAAGACATGTTATTTCAAGTAGGTTTCTTAATTTGTATGGTGGATTTTGTGGTCTTAGATTTTGAACTCGATTATAAAGTTCCATTCATTTTGGGACATCCATTCTTGGCCATGGGTAGGGCATTGATTGATGTAGCAGTTGTTCAATTAACTATGAGGGCACATGATAAGGTTGAGGTATTCGATGTTTACCGCGCTTTAAAATTGACTTTTATCTATAAAAAATTATATGTTATTACTGTGGTTGATCACATAGTAGAATCGAAAGTAATTGTGCCCGAAGATCCCTTAGAGAGAGTGTTAATAGGTCATGAGGTGGATGGAGATACTGAGGCTCAAGCTATAGAAACATGTTTGAATCTAGCACTTGTTGAGACTCGTAATCTTCGAGTGGAGTCATTAGATCGTGATTTAGGGCCCCCACCAAAGTCATCAATAGAAAAAGCTCCCAAGATGTAATTAAAAACTTGGCCGACTCACCTAAGGTATGCTTATTTGGGTGCTAATGAAACTTTGCATGTTATACTTTCTGCAGAGTTGTCTGAATTATAGGTTGAGGCGGCATTGAGAATCTTAAAGCCGAGGAAGAAAGCGATTGGATGGCAGATGACTGATATTTATGAGTTTAGTCTGGCGTTATATATGCACACAATCTATATGGAAGGTGATCACAAATCAAGTGTACAACATCAACGTCGGCTAAATCCTTTGATGAAAGAAGTGGTAAGAAATGAAGTAATAAAGTGGCTAGATGCTGAAATTGTGTACCCGATCTCTGATAGTAAGTGGGTAAGTCCGGTGCAGTGCGTCCCAAGAAGAGAGGTATGACATTGGTAAGGAACGAGAAAAATGAGTTGATTCTTACTAGGATAGTGACCGGTTGGAGAATTTGTATGGATTACCGGAAACTAAATGATGCCACTCGAAAATATCACTACCCCGTTCCCTTTATTGCTCAGATGTTTGACCGACTAGCAGAGCAGAAGTACTATTGTTTCTTAGATGGATATTCTGGATACAACCAGATCTTAATTGCCCCCGAGGATCAGGAAAAGACGACATCACTTGTCTTTATGGTACATATGCATTCAAACGCATGTCATTTAGACTTTGCAATGTACCAGGGACTTTTCAAAGGTGTATGATGACCATTTTTCATGATATGGTTGAAGACTTTGTAGAGGTGTTCATGGATGATTTCTCCGTCTTTGAGAAGTCTTTTAAGGTATGTCTTTGTAATCTTGATAAAATACTTGCAAGATGTGAAGACACTAACTTAGTGCTAAATTGGGAAAAAAGGAAATTGCCCCCTCTCATTTCTGTAAAAGGGGTGCGTAGTTTTCTTGGTCATGCAGGTTTTTACCGGCGATTCATCAAGGATTTTTCCAAGATTGCAAGACCTATGTGCAATTTTTTGGAGAAGGAGGTGAAGTTTGACTATGATGAGATGTGTTTGAAAGCTTTTGAAATGTTGAAGAAGAACTTAATTGAGGCTCCCATCTTAATTGCTCCTGATTGGAAATTACCATTTGAACTCATGTGTGATGCAAACGATGTAGCAGTGGGTGCAGTGTTGGGACAATGAAAGAATAAAGTGTTCCACTCGATCTATTATGCAAGTTAGACCCTTGACTTTACACAAGCTAATAACATAGTGACTGAGAAGGAGATGCTAACTCTAGTGTTCGCCTTCGACAAGTTTAGATCGTATTTGGTAGGTACTAAAGTAATTATTTTTGCTGACCATGCAGCTATTAGGTACCTATTTAACAAGAAGGATTCTAAATCAAGGTTGATTCGATGGATATTACTTTTCCAAGAATTTGACCTTGAGATTAAGGATAGGAAATGTACTGAAAATCAAATAGTTGATCACTTGCCTAGGTTGAAGGATTTTTCCCATGTGAATGAAGGTGAACAAATCCGGGAAGAATTTTTGGATGAGCAGTTGATGGCACTAGATATCTCTCAAGTGCCTTGGTATGCGGATATTGTGAATTTTATTGTTAGTGGAGATTACCCCCCAGGTGCAACCACCCAACAAAAGAAAAAGCTCAATCATGATGCTAAGTTCTATATCTGGGATGAACCGTTCTTGTTCAAGCAAATAGTGGATTAGGTAGTAAGAAGATGCATTCTGGAGTATGAAGTTCAAAAAATGCTCGAAAGTTGTCATGCTAGCACATATGGAGGTCACCATGGAGGAGAGCGCACAACGCATAAGGTACTTCAATCTGGTTTCTTTTGGCCCTCATTATTTTAAGATTCTATTGATTTTGTGAAGGGTTGTGATAAATGCCAAAGGTTGGGTACTTTTTCAAGAAGACATGAGATGCCACTCAGTAACATTTTGGAGGTGAAATTTTTTTATGTGTAGGGTATTGACTTCATGGGTCCCTTCCAGCCATCTAGTGGAAACCAATACATTCTTGTGGCTGTGGATTATGTGAGTAAATGGGTTGAGGCTGTCGCTCTTCCTTCGAATGATACAAGGGTGGTAATTAGGTTCATCAAGAAGTACATCTTCACTCGCTTTGGCACTCCAAGGGTAATCATAAGTGATGGAGGTAAGCATTTCATTAACCATCTAGTTAAAAATCTTCATGCTAAGTATGGTATTCATCATAACGTTGCTACAGCTTACCATTCTCAAACGAGTGGCCAAATGGAGGTTTCAAATAAAGAGGTGAAGCAAATTTTGCAGAAAACGATGAATGCACAGAGGAAAGTTTGGTCTAAGAAGTTAGATGATGCGATGTGGGCATATAGGACTGCGTATAAGACACCCATAGGGACTTCTCTCTTTCACATAGTATTTGGGAAATCATGGCATCTTCCGACGGAATTAGAACATCAAGCTTATTGGGCAATTAAGAGGTTGAACTTGGACCCCGAGCTGGCCGGTAGAAAGAGAGTGACTCAATTGCATGAACTTGAGGAGTTTAGGCTCCACGCGTACGAGAATGCCAAGCTTTACAAAGAAAAGACGAAAATGTGACATGACAATCACATATTTACTCGTACTTTCACTCCTAGAGAAAGGGTACTACTCTTTAACTCTAGATTGAGGTTATTCCCCGGAAAACTAAGGTCTAAATGAAGTGGTCATTTCGAAGTGGTAAGAATGACACAACATGGGGCTGTTGAACTTAAATGTGAGACTGGCCCTACGTTCTTGGTAAATGGGCAAAGGGTGAAACACTACTTTGGTGAGGATTCGGATCGTGATCGGGAGGCTCTTGAGCTAAATGATGAATGATCCAAGTTGCGTCGTGCCGCGACGTTAAATCAAGCGCTACACGAGAGGCAACCAGTGAACAATATGTAATAGATAGGTAGTTCGTGTTTGAATTTTGTTTTTTTGTTTTAGCATAGTTTCAATTCTTAGAATTTAGGAAGAATTCTCATTTATTAGTGTTAGCTAGATAGGATTTTTCCCCATTATTTGTAACTTGCTTGTAATAGTAAAAATAAAATAAAAAAATCACTGAATCCAGACGCACTGGCTGGTGCGCCGCGTCTGGCAGAAAAGTTCAGAGTGCCTCTTGGGGCGCATTTTTGGCGCGTTACCCCTCCATCGCGCCTGCTGTTTTGCAGGCTGGCATTCTGGTTGGGAGGCCGCGCAAGGAGGGAAAGTTTAGAGCGCCTTCTTAGGCGCAATCATAGCGCATCGCGCCCCCATCGAGTCTAGTTTTAGTTATAAGTTAGTTTTTAGTTTTAGGCTTAATTTTTTTTTATTTTGGGTTCCTCAACGTTTGTTTTCGGTACTTTTACTGAGGATAGTCCCTTTGAAACAACTAGGACTAGTTTTACTGCTTTATTGAGTATTAGACTCGTCATAGGAGTGACAGTTCCCAATGATGGATGGATGACGACCGTCTTAAGGGAAAATTACACATAGAGGAGTAGGATTGAGAAACCAACCTTGGTCTTTTGAAACTATGTCCGAAAAAGTTTGCCAGACGTCATGGGTAGTCATAAATAGGAAAAGTGCAATAGAATGTTAACCTTGAAACACGAATATGTTCTTAGTTTTGACTCAAAATAAAAATAAATGGGCTTAATTGTGTAGTAATACCGTAATGCAAGTTGTATGAGCATGCTAGTTGATATATCTTTATATGTGTCATGCTACCATATGAGGTGAGTGTTGTTGGTTCTTACTTCAATTGATATCTAGAACGTGCCTTGTGTGTTGAATTAGTAGCTTGTATGACTTAAGGAATGTGATTGAGGCGTTTCTTTAAAAAAGTCAATTCTTGAACTCTACATGTATGCCCACTAGTGAAATAATTCCTAGTGAAGCCCCATTGAGCCTTTAACTTTGTTTGTTGATAAGCCACATGATAAGCCGAAACCCGTTTGTTTGATACCAAGGTCTTTTGATCCTAATAGAATCCTTAATGCACTATGTTAAGAAGAAGGGTTGAAAATTATTGGTTAATATAAGAAAGAGTGAAATGCTAAATTGTGTGGAAAAGAAAAGAATAAGTAAAAACTCTGTTTTGGCCCTGGTCCTTAGTGACAATATGAACCTCAACTCGATTGAGGGTGGCTATTTCAAAAATATGCTATAAACATTGGCCCTGGTCCTATCAAAGATAATGTGTACCTCACTCGAACCTTAAAAATCTAGAGTGAGGGTGGCTAGTGCAAAGGCGTGTAAAAAGAAATAAAAATAAAATAAAGGGCAAAAATGGAGAAACAAAAAGAGGTGAACATTCGTGAAGTGTGTACTAGATGGAAAGAAAAGCTAAGTAGGAGGTTTGTTGGCAAAACAATGACATGTGCATTAAGGAGGTGTAGTCATTAAAATGAGTCCCAAATATTCCCTCCCTTACCTTAAGCCGACATTACAACCAAATAGAAGTCCTCTTGATTCCTTGAGAAATACATTGTGAAAGTGAGAATACACTATGGGCAAGCTTATGGTATGTTAAGAAAAGTGAGAACTTCATTTGTGAGAGTGAGTGTCTTGTTTGAAAATAGGCCTTATTGATATTGTGATTGTTTGAGTGAAAGGCTTTACTAAAAACAAATAAGTGAGGGCATTCATGACATGTGTTCAGATCATCTAACTGATATGTTTGTATGAGTTTGCATTAGCCCGAAAAAAAATTAAAAGAGTCATTCTTTGAGCATGTATTGTAACTTGGTGGCAAATTTTTTGAAATGTTGCATCCATTGTGAACTACAAGATCATGATTAAAAATATTTGGTTGATTTTTAAGGTGGGTTGATAAGTCCAAGGGATATGAAAAAAAAAAGTTTATAGTTAAAGATTGTTTGAGGACAAACAAAAGTTTAAGTGTGGGGTAGTGATCTATGCCCAAGTTGTCAATAATTGCCATGTTTTGGTTGAAGTAATATCCCGACTTTTTCAGCTTAAAAAGTGTTAAATAGGATTCCTAATTGTAGTAGACTTTGACTCCATGTTTTACAACTCTTATAAATAGACCCTTAGGCCTTAGGGCTCCATAGTTGAGGTTCGACTTTTTACTGGTGTGCAAGAGCAAGTATCAACGTTTGTAATATGTTTTGATCTTCTAACTCTTCTATTTTCCGAAAATCGCATGAACAATTGTATTTTGTGATTTTTTAATAGCATGAGTGGCTAAACGCCCTAGTTCTGGGGCTGTAGCTACGAATTGAATGTTGATTATTTAAGGCTTTATAAATTAATTATTGGTTGTTATTATAAGTTACTTCTATATTCTTGTTTTAGTATTTCTTGACTGGCCATCTAGAGATAAATCTATTGTCTAATCTTAAAATCGAGAGAGGAGGGATTAGATAAACCAGAGAATATAAAGAGCTCGATCGACCCATTTGATTGAGGTGATTAGTGTTCAGGAGTGACGCCCGGACGAACAACTTGTTTGGTTACAAAATAAGATGAAATATAAATGCTCGCCAGTTAGTCTATTTATCCCGCTCAACGATGCAGTTAGATAGCTAACTAGAGTATGCGACGAGAGGTGTGTAGCCCGACTCATACAATTAACCTTATAAACCAGTAACTTGACAACTAATATTAGTTCTAAGTCGATAATATGATACATAAGATTCAATACATGTTGCAGCCCTGAAATTGTCTTTTACTTGCTTGAAACATCATCTTAAAGTCGTTCATAAGTAGTTACTATTAGTTATTGCATAATTCGTAGTAGTAGTAAACAACAATCACCAACTTCATGTTGAGAAGTGGATTGCATTCGACGTTTTTGGTACCATTCCTTATCAGAGTACTGGAAGATTGAAATGATTAAAATTTATTACGATATTGGGCATAATGAACCATTATGGAGGTATATGGTAGATATCAGAGTTAAATGGGTAATTTTTTTCATAGAAGCATAGTTTAGTCTTGGATATTTAGTTTATTCTTTACAAATTATGTAGGGAACATTTTGATTATGCTTTAATATTCATATTGAAGCGGAGACACACTTACATCTCTTAAAATTTTTATTCGTATTAAAGCATAATCAAAGACGTTCAGTACATAATTTGTAAAGAATAAACTTGATATTCAATACTAAATTGTGTTTTTATGGAAAGTTTTATCCACTTAACTACTATATCCACCATATACCTCCATAATGGTTCATTATGCCCAATGTCATAATAAGTATTAATCAGTTCAATCTTTCAGTACTATAGTAAAAATGATACAAAACGTCGAATGCAACCTACTCCTCAACATGAATGAAATTTTCATCAATCTCATCTAATTTCATGTTAAAAGATTTGAGGAAGTCTACTAAAGAGTCAAGTTGATCCAACTTCAAAAAAATTTAACTCTTTAAAATCTTTTTCTCCTTTGCTTCGAATAACCCATTGATTCCTTAACAGATTTTGTGTCGTCCTTGGAATATCAATCCGTACAATTTCACGCCCTCGAAAACATGTCCTACGACGACATACTCTTCTACTCTGTCCTTTTGCTCGACCTTGATAACTTCCACTGAGAGTCATTCGAGTTTGTTCCAATTCAACCATGTCTTAAATAGGAATAATGAAACAATAAAAATGGTTGTAACAGATGTGACAACATATGTCACTATTATTTGTAGAAGACAAATTGTTTAAAGAACTTAAGGACTAAACAAATTATCAAGACCAATTTTTGAAAAACATAATATATAAATACATATATTATCAAAAACCATTCTAAAAAAGACACAAAATCCTTTTCCAAAAAGAATAATCCTAAAAGAACACAAAAACTTTCTCAAAAAAAATAACCCTTATAAAAAGGACAAAAAAACGTTTTTTTTTTCAACTTTTAAGCCCAACTTCAAAAAATCATATCTCATTCGTTTTTAATCCGTTTTACTCATATAGTATATCCACGAAAAGCTATAAACGAGTAGATCTTGAAAAATCAAGTTTCAATCCATAATTTTAAACTTAAAAACTCCAAAAACGCAACAAACAGAACCAGTTTTTTCGGGAAAAAAAAAGGTCCTAAATCAGCGAAATTTCAAAAAATCATATCTCACTCATTTTAAATTCGTTTTACTCTTATAATATATGCACGGAAAGCTACGAATGAGTAGGTCATGAAACTTAAAGTTTCATGTCAAAATTTTGAACATGCGGAACCATAAATACAGAAAAACAGCCGCAGATTCTCTTAAACAAATAAACAACATAATCGCTTTTATTGTAAGACAAAGAATCACATCTACAATGTGAGTCAGTATCATTATAGGACACAAAATCATATCTACAATGTAATTAATCCATATTCAAAAGGCGAAAAAAATCCTAACTTCTCCCAAATTTTTCCTTCACCGATTTAAAAAAAAAATACATTCACAAATATTTTTTAATAACTCAGTGAATTCACATGAAAGCATCAAATAATGGGATCAATTAACCACACTCTGAAACTGATAAAGAGTTTTAATAGCAAAACAACAACATGATGTGTACCTTAGTACTTGCAGCAGAAATTGTTGACAATGTTTTTGTTGTAGATTGCTCCAAATCCGAACAACCACAAGAAAACGTAGTACAATTCACAAACTAAGAATCTCCTTCGTGTGTTTATTGAATTGTGAAAAATTTAAGATAGTTTTTCTTTTTTGTTTCTTTTTTGACTTTCACGTTCTGCACTCTTTTTTATCACGCTTAGAAAATTACTTCCATTAGGAGTCTTTAAAGGAAAGGTTGAATAGTTACTTTATAATTGTTCTCTCTTATCCTTTAAAGTAGAATTATCCATTAATTAATTAATTAAATCTAATCGAATTGGATCAGTCCATTGACCCATGACCCGAAACTTACAATATTTTTTATAGTAACTTATTTTTATGTTCATTAATATGACAAAGGGCAAAATAACAAAATCAATCAATCTATTACTAATAATTTTTTAATTATGGTGTAAATAGTAAGTGCTCATATTATATGAAATGGGAGAGTACTATATTTATATACATATTATTAATAATTGCTCATTCAAAAGTTCTCTTCACCTATGTGGTGGCCACACGAAAGTATGCGTATCTGTAATCCATGGTTGTTGTTCTTCCACAGATAGATAAAATTTCAGAAAATCTCCAAAACTCATAAAATCCAACTCAATTATCCAATCAAATCACTCCACCTAAGCTCCCTTTCAACTCCTTATCCTCTCTGTTTCTTCCACAAATCCTAAAAAGCCATACTTTCATTCTCCACACTTCAATCTCCTTGTACCATTTTTTCTTGAAAAATAATAGTAGTACATTAAAAATTAGAAAGAAAACACCATGTCTCTTACAATTCCAACAAACCTTTCAAAACCCATTTCAACATCTAAGTTTGGCTCTCAATTTACCACAAAACCAAGAACTTCAGCCATTGTGTGTTCTTCAAGCCAAACCCCTGTTTCTAATTCAACAGAGGAAAGTACATCTTCATTAAAGGCATTCTCTGCAGCACTTGCTTTGTCTTCTATTCTGTTGTCAGCACCAGTTCTTCCAGCTTCTGCTGACATCGCTGGGCTTACACCTTGCAAGGACTCAAAACAGTTTGCTAAGAGGGAGAAGCAACAGATCAAGAAACTTGAGAGTTCTTTGAAGCTTTATGCACCTGATAGCGCCCCTGCACTTGCTATTAATGCCACTATTGAGAAAACTAAACGCAGGTTTGCCTTTGTTTCTTAGCCTCTTTCTTCATAATTTACAGGAATTTTGAAAAGTTTACTTTTACCGCTAGTTATAATTTTTTTAATACTTCAATAAATACCGGACTTGTGCATAGCGGGAGCTTTAATGTAACGGGCTGTTCGTTTTCCCCCTTCTTGCACTTATACGGATGTATTTGATTGTGGACTAGTATTCTTAGAACTGTGATCTTAGACATAAGTACATGTTTATAGTTATGATAGCATATGGTGAAGTTAAGAATTAAAAAGTTCTGAAATAAAAAAACGTAGCATTCCATTTTAAAACAAATAAAAAAAGGAAATGGTGTCAATGATCACCGGGGTATGTAATCTTGATAGACAGTTCTGTAGAATCTAGAACCTGCCAATTCTCGTAAAAATATGGGTAGGCTAATGCTCTATTGATCCCACCAGAAGTATGGATATCGAGGATACCTTCAACGCCTTCTCCATTTGATCCCAATAGGAGTAGAGGAAGAGCTAAAAGCATTCTGTAAAAACGAAAGCACCCAGTACATTAACATTTGCTTATCAAAGAAAAGCAGCTTGTTCTGGTGGGATCAATAGAGCATTATATACCCTTTGATACAAAAATAGAACATACATACCCTTTGATGTTTAATTCATCAGAAAGCCACTAAACTATCGTCATTTCACTTACAAAGTCACTCAACTATTGTCAATGCAGGTTTGACAACTACGGGAAACAAGGACTGTTGTGTGGATCAGATGGACTACCACACTTGATAGTGAGTGGAGACCAGAGGCACTGGGGTGAGTTCATCACTCCAGGGATCCTCTTCTTGTACATTGCTGGATGGATTGGATGGGTTGGAAGGAGCTACTTAATTGCAGTAAGAGATGAAAAGAAACCAACAATGAAAGAAATCATCATTGATGTTCCGTTGGCTAACAGGCTTGTCTGGAGAGGCTTCATCTGGCCTGTTGCTGCTTACAGAGAGTACTTGAATGGAGACCTCATTGACCCTAATGTCTAATTTTGATTACCCCTGTTTAAATTTCTCTTGTTGGAGACTCGTGGAATTATACTTTCACTTGTTTATATCCATGAAAGATTGTGAATTTTCTATACCATGTGTTGCTAGATAATGGCTAGTTCACTGTCTAATGTTCTTTATATGATTAGTTTGGAAATTGTTTGATAAGTCGATCAGGCATCTAAATGAGTGTCTCCAATTGAATGTTGTGACATAATATAATTAACTAAGAGTGTGCTCGTCGTTCATTTCAATATCGTATCACAGTAGGTAGAGGTTTATATGCTCAAATATCAATGCCACCCCAAAAAACATTTCAGATGTATGACCCATGAAAAGTAATCAGATGAACAAGTAGTGTTGTGCATAATTCAGGCCAGTCACGCAGCTGGAGAGCCCTCTGACATAAACCTCTAAGTTGAGGAAAATATTGTATGTCTGCCTGGAAAGGGAAATATATCATTCTGGTATGCCAACTGAACAAAAATAGAGCCCCTTTGTCCTCTGTAGTCATTTACCTGATGGAGCAAAACCGAAATATCCTGCTTAACGAGGTACTGTAACTTTACAGTATGATATGACAGAAGTGGAGATTCCAACCACAGTCCAAAGTGCATGTGGTAGAACAAAAAACACATTACCTTGTTCCTGCTTGAACATGGGAGGTCGTAAGACGGAAGAAAAAAGAATCAAGTATGGTCTATGGATACAAAAAATATGGCATAAACAAGTATCATTGAAGATGATATTTGTTACATGGAGAGCTTTACATGGCAAGGGTACCAATTGATGAAAAGATATCATTCCGTCAAGGTGCTTGCCCCACTCTAATGAACTGGAAAATTCAGAGAATTTTATTTTCGTCAAAACTTGCTGTATTACAATCAATGGCCTACAATTCAGCTAACTACTCTTGGCCCAATAATAGAAACATAAATCCATAATGTAGTATGCTTCTTCATGACCAAAATTTTACCAGCATAGAGATCAAGGTGCACACATAGATATGATTCCCTCAGTACATATATTAAATTCAAAATTTCATTCAAACACATGGGCTCATTGAAGCTGTTGGACTGGTTTTCATTTAAATCCATATGGAAATATGCTTTTGCTAGCAGCCCATGAAGTGCATGGCCAGTTAGCTCAAAACCATAAAATTTTACGTTTTGTCTTTCAAAAAGATTGATCTATTAATTTTGCTCTTCAAATAAATAGGTTCTAAGTTTTTGTTCTTAAGCAATAGAACTTGTAAACTTTTTTTCAAAGACTAAAGTCATGTACGAAGATATTATGATACGAAATTATAAACTTATACCTTGCAAAGAATTATTTATTGCGAGGGACAAAAATTAAAGACTATCCCAAAATAGTGTGCAAAAGTGTACATGATCCAAAGCATAATATCTGTATCTGTTAAATCCCTGGTTCTTGCTCTTCCACAGATGGATCAAAAAATCCCCAAAACTCATAAAATCCAACTCTATTAGCCAATTAAATCCCTCCACCTAAGCTCCCTTTCAACTCCTTATCCTCTCTCTTGATCACCAATCCTTTCTTCCACAAATCCTAAAAAACCATCCTTTCACTCTCCACACTCCAATCTTCTCTTTCTTTCCTCTCTGTTTTCTTGAAAAAAATAACACAAAAAAAGAGAGGAAAAAAAACACCATGTCTCTTACTATTCCTTCAAACCTTTCAAAACCCATTTCAACATCTAAGTTTGGGTCTCAATTTAGCACAAAACAAAGAACTTCAAGCATTGTGTGTTCTTCAAACCAAACCCCCGTTTCTAATTCAACAGAGGAAAGTTCATCTTCATTAAAGGCATTCTCTGCAGCACTTGCTTTGTCTTCTATTCTGTTGTCAGCACCAGTTCTTCCAGCTTCTGCTGACATCGCTGGGCTTACACCTTGCAAGGACTCAAAACAGTTTGCTAAGAGGGAGAAGCAACAGATCAAGAAACTTGAGAGTTCTTTGAAGCTTTATGCACCTGATAGCGCCCCTGCACTTGCTATTAATGCCACTATTGAAAAAACTAAACGCAGGTTTGTCTTTGTTTCATCTACAAAGTCAGTCACTTATTGTCATTTCACTTACAAAATCACTCAACTATTGTCATTACAGGTTCGACAACTATGGCAAACAAGGACTGTTGTGTGGATCAGATGGACTACCACACTTGATAGTTAGTGGTGACCAAAGGCACTGGGGTGAGTTCATCACACCAGGGATCCTCTTCTTGTACATTGCTGGATGGATTGGATGGGTAGGAAGGAGCTACTTGATTGCAGTAAGAGATGAAAAGAAACCAACAATGAAAGAAATTATAATCGACGTTCCGTTGGCTAATAGACTCGTTTGGAGAGGCTTCATCTGGCCTGTTGCTGCTTACAGAGAGTACTTGAATGGAGATCTCATTGATCCTAATGTCTAATTTGATATTCTCGTGTAATCGCGCTTTCACTTGTTTATATTATGAAAAAACATTGAGAATTTTCTTATATACTATGTGTAGATCTTGTGGTGGATGATTGTTAATTAGTTCTCTATGTCATGGTGTTAAGATTGTAAGTATCAATAGATATTGTCGTGGCTCTATCCTTAAATAGAGGTCTCGAGGGAGTTCTTCTCCTTAAAATGTGTTATGCGCGACATGAATTTCAAATATCAGACAGTAAAATAGCGTTTTAAGTTTTATGGACCATTAGTTGTTAAGTATATGAAGGGACTTTAATTTCTTCCATCAAGATTGGGAAAAAAGCACAGAAAATTTTCCTATTACATATATATATACACAAGAACAAAGATGATAGTATAATCTTTTTTTGCCAAAAGGCCTAACACCCCATGAAGGGTTTGATTTCATTCTAACACACTCACAAACTAAGTTGTTCGGACTTTTTAAAAATGATGTCACACCTGTGTGGAACAGACACACACATGTCGACATTTTGGAAGAGTCTGAGCAACATAGCTCACAAACAACAACCTAATCATCACCTTTGCTCTTATAAGAAAAAGATATATAGAGGCAAAAGGACACAAGATAATTTTTGAAGTTTAAATAGACAACAAAACTCATCTAAAATGGCCACATAGGCTCATTGAAGGTGTTGGACTGGTCTACATCCAAATCCATATGGAAATATCCTTTGGGCTGTGAGCCCATAATGGGTGACCCACTATTTGGTGGGCTATTAGTAATGTTTGTTGATTGTCTTAGCCTCAATTGGACAACCTCAGCTTGGGCCATGGCTAGTTGGGTTCTTAGCATATCAATTTGTTGTTGAAGAGATGAAATGGCTCCAACACATCCATAAACTGGATCTCTAACTCTAGCATTAGCTTCATACACCATGCTACTCACTGCATCTCCTCTTTTGTGCTCTGGCAATTCCTGCAATTTTACGCCATTTTACGTAAGATCAAAATCCATGACACTGTCATTGTGTTTTTGCATATAAAGTGGCTACTTTCTATGAATTTTCAAGAACTAATTATTATTCAAAAATCGATCCGAAAAGTGGTTAGCATGTACAACTTTTATCATAGCCATAATGTGCTATGTCATAAATTAGCAACTTTGGAGACAAAATCCTTATGGGCTTCTTACCATATTTACTAATGGAACTCCATAGTTTTAAATAATTATCTATTGTCTTACTAATTAATATTTTCATATCAGATTTACCTAGATACATGTTTTTTTGCTACCAAACACATTGAAATAGGGAGAAAGGCAAGCGAGAACAGGAGGGAGACGAGCCAGGCTTGTCTATATACTTCAGATACATGTGAATCACACTAGATACATGTATCTGAGATACCATACACGAGCGAGATAGGAGACTGGAGAGCGAGATATGAAGGAGGCGAACGAGATTTGTCTATGTATCCCAGATACATGCGAATTCACTTAGATACAGTGTATCTAGAAAAAAATTACACTTAATTTTGATCTTATGTATCTTGAGATACATGTATCCTAATAAGTTTGATAGGCTAATTAATGGGCTTGGTTTGCACCTTGAGGACCCCAAGAAGGTATTGGGCTTCAAAGAGTATGTCATATTGACATCATTTTTGTGTCATAAAAATGAAAATAACTAAAAAGGAGTGTTTAGTTGAAAAAATGAAAGGAGAAAAAGGAAAAAGAGAAAGAGAAATCACCTTTTTTTTTTTAGGTCAGATCAGAGAGTCTTTAATTATGGCTAAGTGGTGATATGTTACTATCAAAATATGTATATATGTGTGGTCAAAAGAATAAATGTGTTCATTTTCTTGAAGTAAGTTGATTCTTTTGTCCTTTAAATTTTAAAATAGGAGACCATTTAACAACCACAGAAATTTTATGAAAATTGACGATAGGAAAAAACATCACGTGTCCACTTAAAGATTTCAGTTGTAAAAAGTATATATATTGTGATAGTGACCATATTCATATTGAATAAATTAGTTGACTTTCAATATTAAGAAAATAAAGAAACAATTGGACATGGAGAATGGAGATTATGGTTCCAAATTAAGGACCCATTCAACATGAGAAAATGTCTCACTTTATTTAAAAATCGTTGTTTGATAATGAAAATTTCAAATTTTATTATATTCAATAATCAATATTTTCTAAGATTTTATGTGCATGGGATAATAAAAATAGACTACTTAACACTTTTTCCACATTTAACAAATGAAACGGTTTTTCAACAATTAACAAACATCTCTTTGTTCCCCTCTATCGACCCTACAACTTGTGTCATAATAAAGTTAACATTGCTGAGAATTTTGAATAGATTATTTATACGTATTAAATAAATTTGTTAACATAAATATATGACTTTTCGAATCAAATTTATTATTGATTTATGTTGTATTTGTAACTAGTATTGTGGATCACTACTGAAGTTAAGATCAAATCATGTGAAAATTTAAATACTTGACCCAATAATATAGTACGTAGTACATTAATCCTAATTATGTGATTGTTTGGCACATTTTGAATAATAGCTATAGGAAAAATATGGTTAAAACTTTTTATACCGTATTAGGCTCAAGCATAAACATTATTTGGTTCCTCATTAAGAAATACTTCATAATTTATGATACTTAATTTAAGCGATTATATATATATATATATATATACACTTGTCTGTTATGCTTATATTTACTCCAACCTTTTGGATTTTATTGCATGTGACATGTTAAAATACATTATCTCTTCTCTATTATAGCATGTTCAGACCAAGTGCATGTACAACTTCCATGTCAAATATTTTTATTTTATTAAATAAGCTAAATCTCTAGATCCATCTCATGTTGAATACTTCATATAACAATCTGGTGCACGAAATATCTTGTATTCATTTAGGATCAAGGCTCCTCAATGGGGTGATATAAGCAATCTGACTATTATGACACAAACATCAGTGACTGATTAATTCCACAGCTCGAACTATAATTTACATAGATAATTAAGGTGTTGAATTGAAGAAGCTGATAGCCCTAATTAGAAGTAGAGATGTTAAGTTGGGAAGATAAAAAGAAGATATATAAAAGGCGGAACCTGTAGCATTTTGCTGACATTACTAGCACCAAAGACCTTATGAACATTAGCAAACTTGTGAGGTTCATCAGCAGGGAAATAAGGTGCAAAAACACAGTCATGGCCACATCTTCTTCTCAATAACTTGCAAGCTGCACATGGTGAGCTACTATTTTTTCCACACTCCTTCATTATATGATGTTGGAGTAGTAGCTAATTGTAGTATATAGTATACTAGTTTGACACTTATTGAAGGAGAGAGTATATATATATGTAGAAAGGTAAATTAATTAAAGAAGTAAGTCAAGTGTTGGTGTGTATATATAGTAGAGAAAGAGAAACAATAAAAGAGTATCTAACAAGGGAAAATAATTCTAGAGAGAGAAAAGAGTAGGAATGGAAAAGTGGGAGGCAGGTGGGAGGATAGAAGGTGATGGATTTTTATGCATGAAAAGGGAACTATGCATTAGAAAGGGATCAGAGTTTTATTTTAATATATATATATATATATTTTTTTATATATTTTTTATTTTTTTTGATAGTCATTGTTTAACCTGATGTTAGATCCTCATCTTATATTGTTCATATTTCAGATTTCCAGTTCTAGTCATGCATATGGCAGGGTGTTGAGTTCCACGTGTATAAATAAATTTAAAAGATGATACATGTACTATATCTATGTTAAATTCCCTTAACTTATTTGAGTATTATTTTTTTTTTAAATTTTAGTGTCGTCACTAAAGATAACTCATTTATTTAATTTTTGTGTTATTGTTTCACTTATCATGATCAAAGGGACAACAAGTCAAAATTTTACTATAATTACTTGAAATGCATTTGAAATCCTTTTCGATTGAATATGACTTAAAATTTCGTATCAAATCAAATTCGACAAGAAAGAATATAATTTTTGAAGTGGGAAGAGGCTGCGTGAGGGTCCCAAAGCTGGAAGTCTCTACAGATTTTGGTCTAACAAATTAAAAGTAATTTCTCCTGATAAGACATCTTTTTTGGCGCCTTCTTTTTCTTTTTCAAAAAATAATTTGACATTTCATAATTCCAATTTTTAAACTTCAATAACCTGAAGTGGTTACTTTTTCACATAATTTAAGTGGGAAACAAAAATAATTAAGATTTTTGGTGGGGTTGAAGCTCATCTAGGTGTTACTATGTTACTCTTTATGTCAAAAGAAGAAGATATTAAGTTTTATATTATTAGGAGTCAATTAAGGGTGGGGTGGGGTTTTTCTTTTTTAGTTCCTACTATTGTTGATAGTCACATTGGAGCCCGATCAAATCAGAATTTGCATCAGTAAGTCTTATATTGAAGGTAAAGCGTTCCCTAACAAAGGCGGTTTCGTAGCTAGGGAGACTCAAATCCGAAAACTCTAATTAAAAAGGAATAAGTACTTATAATACCACTCCACTACCGTCCTTGTTGGTGGGGTTTCCTTTATTTGAGAACTATTGATATAAAGGAATTTAAAGAGGGAGGTTTTAGAAGTTTTCCTTTTCTTGTTTGGTATGCTAAAGTGAAAAAAAGCAAAGCAACTCATGTAGAAGAAAGTAAATGTTGGGTCTGCTTCTTTAGTTAAATGAAAACAAAAATAACTTCCTTTCACACTCCACTTCATATATATTGTTTTGTTGTTAAATCTTGAAAATAGTCGACTCTTCTATAAAATGATAAAGTGCATTGGCTGCCCCCTTCCCCTCAACTATTCTAATTAATAATTTGTTGTGTGAACAAATTGAAGTCTTAGGGTGTTAGGTTACAATAAGTCACTACTAAAAAGTTTTAGATTTTGCCATGATCAACTGATGACCGGTTATTATATAAGTGTTGATCTAATTAACCCTTGAGCAAGGGACTCGGCTTTTGAACCGTTTGTGAAATGTTTCATATGGCTCTTCCTATGAATTCGTTTTATTTTTATTCAATTTTTCTTTTTTAAGTGAATTATATATATATATAACAGATGTTGAACCTTCGGTGATGAAAATATTTTGCCTTTGCCTTTGACCATGCATGTTGAACTCTCTTTTCCTTTCTTTCCCGACAAAGTGTGAGTTCAAATATGAAATTGATGTTTCCTTTGGAAGAAAAATGACTCCAAGTATCATGCATATTTTAGAGGAATAAAACTTACAAATTAAAGTCAGATAAATACTGCCAAAGATAATAATTAATAATGTATACGACGTACTATATAGTACTATATAATTTACTCATCCTTTTTTGCATGCTTCTTGCACATACAAATAGTCCACACGTGTCCTAAATTTGAATTTTGAGAAATAGTAAGAGCATCTTTCTTAAACGTAAATGGATGACTTTTGATAATAATTTGGACTCTTTGGTTATAGATCCAATGCAAATGTTTATTTAATAAGTACTCAAAAGAATCATGCTCCTTTAATTTATGTTTCACGCTTTTATTGTAACAAACGAATAAAATTCAACAATTTCAAATAGTATAAAGGCAATTCTATTCTTTTGAAAAATATTTCATTATCATGTTGATCAAAACTACAAATCGATTTATTCTTATCGGGTAGGAGGGTTAATGTGGGAAGCGAGACATGGTTCAAGCATGTGAAGAGGAGATGTATGAATATCTTATTGCAGAGGCGTGAGAGGTTGAATATAAATGGTTTAAGGAGAGATGGAGATAGACTGAAGGGGTATTCAATAGAGATGATTAGATAAGATATGACAATTATAGCTTACTACGTAAGACAATATACGATTGAAACACATGTTAGATTGAGGACTATGGGATAGTAATAGTACAATGTAGCCGAAATGCTTTATTGACCATTGAACAAAGACAAGAAGGCATCTATTCGATTAGCAATTTATGAACAAATCGAGAAGTGTAACCATTTTCAAAATCATAACAGCAAAAAATTGTAAAGAAATTCAAAGGCAGAAAGAATTTATTTTTGTGTGTTGTTTTTTAGTATCCTATGCACAATTTTATAATGGCATATATATATTTATAGTATATTCTAACTAGTCTTCCAATAGTTGTCTCTTAACTACCTAACATTGGATACCGACTACTATATAATTAAATTTAATATATTATGCAGAAGGTATAAAAAAGTGTTACATAAATAGATTATTTATAAATTAATTCCAAAAATACAAGGAAAGGAGAATGTCATAGTATCTCATTATTTTTTGTTACTATTAGGATTCTTGAAGAAAAAATTAAGGAGATGAAATAAAAAATATTTTAAACTTATAATGGGGACAGGAAAAATTATAATCTTTCAATCATTTCTTTAACATCTCCACATTTTAATTTTGGAAGTCAAAAAGATTGAGGAATTATGTTTGACAATGGCATAATGACTTTGACTTTTGGGGGAAAAACATTCTTTAGTTAGTGCTGTCTTCATTTTATCACATCTTTTTTCTCGTGTTGATTTGTCCTTAAGCAAACAATAATTAATAATTTGAGTAGCATTTCCTTCTCGAAAGACCTAATTAATTTAATTATTTAAAAAATATTCTTACTTATTGTCTATCAATCATTCAAAAAAAAAAAAAAAAACTATGCTCAAGTGATTTTCTAAGAACAAGCATGTTTTTGACTAAATTGTTTATATAAAATAAGTTCTACTCATTTAAATATGCATCTCAGGCCTCACCCACCATACCAAATCTTCATATTTACACTTTAATAGTACAATTTTTTTAGTTTTTTCAATCAAATGGTGTCATTATAATGTTTAACATGAATAACTAACTAATCGTGGGTCATCCAGAGTACGCTTTGACATTTTAAATAAGAGGAAGATTTAAAATGTGGATGCATGGAAGAGATAAGTAATAATTAAGGAAATAAAAGTATGATCTAGCTCGAATAATTAGATGAGATGATTATACGTACACTTCAATGTGATATTTGACCAAACCCCAAAATTTGAGTATTACCAACATTCATTATATATTTTTTCTCTTTTATACATAATTGGTCCATGAAAAAGAAGCAAATTGCACATGAGGGGCATGTTCATGAAAGACCTAACAAAATAAATAAAAATTTGCTCTCTTTAACAATATTACATCATTAATAATTTCATCTCATGAGCTAGAATTTGAGCATGCATATAATATAATGTTGTCCCGCATTATTTATGAGATAGATAATTGAACAATACGTATCTCATAAACTAATTTTTGAGATTGATCGAGTTAGATTAATAATGAACTATCTATATGTAGCCTTGCCTATCCACTTATATTTCAAGCTAACCACCTACAATTAATATATATTTTCAATAGAAATAATTAAGAATGAAATAATTTTAAAGGGACCAAAAATGTGGAACCAAATCTTTTGAGTCCATGAGGGGTCCGTAGTACTCTTTCTTGTAAGTATTTTTGTAACAAAAGCAAACAAAAAGATGATTTTATTGTCAGCACTCTAAGAAAGTAAACAATTGGTGTTGATAATGTTTGATCTAAATTTATTTGAAAACATTAGGAGAGGGGGGGACAACTATTTGCTTTTTTGTCTCTTAGGTTGTCTACATTTTGTATGCAAAATTATTACCATAGTAAGCCTCATGTACTCATTTTGTTTACAACAATAACAAGTGATGATATATAGTCTACACTTTATCAAAGTCACTTAGTATGTTCACCAAAATTTAGTACTTTTGATGAGACCATAAGTTATGTTGTCATGTTTATCTTCTCTTTTTTTTGTTGGGGGTGGGGCGGAGGGTGATGAGATTCGATCTTTCACCATAACAAGGGACAAAGGATGCTCAACTAATTGAGCAACCCTCATACTCCGTAAAGCTATGTTGTCGTAGTACTTTATACAAAGAAAATAATTAATTTTACTTGAATTACTTAACTAACGATTTTTTCAGGTCTAACCTAAAAAAAAAAGCATAAATAAAAGAGCATGTAACTTGCATGCATTTTATCACCTTCCCTTTACAAATAGTTATATTGACAAACTTGTATATAATAATCATCTTTTATAACAATATTTCATTACATGAACAAATTTTTCATGTTCTGCTGCAATCATACGTTCTCTATCACGAACATTTTATTTTAGCTACAAATTATCCGACTTAACTACCACACCACCACGCGCCCACACACACTTCCTAATTTTTTGGCAATCAAATAGTGAACAAAATACAGATTTGGGGCCCAACCTAATTAGAATAGTGGATAAATATACGAGAGCAACTTTTACATATAGCAAACACAAAATTCATATTTGTATGTTATAGCAAAGTTTGCATAATTGCATTCCATAGCAAACATGCTATGACTAGGCTATTTCACTATACATATATACAAAAGAAGCAATTGTATAATTCGCTGGCTCCTCTTCAGATCTGTATAATTTCGCTGGCAGGCCATTTGTATAAATTGTTGTCAGCCGCTCGTTTGTATAAATCGTTGAGAGTCTCTCAATTTAATTTTATGTGTTTGTATACCTGTATAAAATTTGAATTTGTATACAATTGAATCGAAATAAAACGTTTGTATATCAAATATCGTTCTCTCTCTCGCTTTATACAAACTTAAATTATACATAGTATTTTGTATAATTTGTGTTTGTATAAAGCGAGAAAGAGAGAAAGGCAAAAGAGAACTGGACAGGGGAATATTTGTATTGTATAATTATAAGTGTATAGGACGAAGATATATGTATTTGCATGTGTATACACAATTTTCTCTCGCTTTATAAAAACAGAAACACAATTTATACATTTGTGTTTGTATAAAGCGAGCGACAAAGGGAGAGTGGCGAGCAAGAGTTTGAGGAAGAGAGGCGACTGGCAAACAATTTGCTACATGGCACAATTAAATCAAAGTGTGGTTATACCATTTAATTTGAATTAATAGTTTGTCATTATGTACAATTTTCCCAATATATGAAGGGTGAATTTGGGCTAACATCTTGGTGCTTGAGGCTTATCTTGTTTAGCCTGGCCCAGATTCAGCCCTGTAGACACATAAATTGTATTAGGTTAAATTCATACAAAATTTGAATTAAATTCATGTTCGTTTGGGCTGAATGATTAATTTGGGCTTTACAAATAAATAAGTTCATTTTATTAAATTCAAATCCAAGGTCCATTTCACCTTGAATCCCAAACTCATGCCACGTGTCACAGTGACTAAGCATCCAAAACCAACAAGGTGACGCCACGTGTCCAAATGAGGTGGTTGTCCCAGTCAAGTGCAAGAACCAATCACAACATGCCAAGTGTCAAAATGACATCCTTTGGCCAATCATATGCAACCTTGTCCACCCCCTACAACTATAAATAGGGGATGGACATGACATTCTAGGGAGGGAGAAAACTCTTCAACAAGCATTCTGCAATTAGAGGAAGCTACACCATCAACTACATAGCTCTTCGAAGGAGTCATCAACAGAGTTCTTCCCGGAGATCGACTAGAAACGACGAAGCGCTTTTCGACGTTCCCAGAGATCGACAACATCTCAAGGAGGTCTACATCATCCAACATTTAGAGAAATACACTACTGAAGGCCCTCGAATCTTGGAGAATCTTAGGAGGGAGAATCAAGAGAACAACAGAATTGTACTCACAACGATTCATCAATAAACATAATATTTTTCTTTTATTTATTTTGCTTGCAGTTGATTTTTAGCGGTTAAGGAAATTTGTTGCGAACAAGCCCCATTTGTGGTTATGAGGCCCACTATGAATGCTGCTAAGCCCACCATTTCATTCATGTTCCATTTCCATAAACAAAATATAGAAATTTATATAAATGTACCCTTCGACCATCTAGTTTACCAACATGACAAAGTATACATTATCTATACACTTCAGTTGTATATGTTGTGTATAGGTATGTATATTATATAGTATATGTATATTTAGTATATACATTACTTGTACTAGACTTTGGGCTGTAATTTTCCCAACAAAATATTTAGAGGGCAAAAATTACATGTATAGCAAATCAAACATCTCTAAATTAATGGTAAACACTAGACCCCCTTTCTATTAGTAAATAGAGCTAGCTAAATAATATGAAGTACCTAAGAACCTATATTTATGAGTATACAAAGATAAATTTCTTTTTTTACACTGATTTATAGTTATGACTATTTGTAACAGACTTAAACATTGATTTTTTTCTTTCTGTTCAACTGTTCCTTCAACTGCCTAATCTTGGTATCAACTCTAGCAGAAAATCCAACTTTAGTCTTTTCTTTGGATTTCTGCTGCTCCTTCAACCACATAGGTCCATCGACGATATCCATTCTAAAATGTTCCATTTCTTGGATCAAATGATCATCCATAGGCAAGAATGATCTTTGAATAACAATGTGAATAAAGTATGGAAGTAGTGAAGCTACAACAGCTAGCAATGTAACAATCCAGAATATTGCTGCAGGTCCTATGGCTTCTGTTAAGAGGTGAAATCCTGTTTTTGAGTAGTCTGGTGGGATCATTCCATACAAGAACAAGAATATGTACCAGCAAATGATGCTACCCCATATGAGTAAATGGCTTATCCAAGTGAAATGGTTTATTATTAGCGCGATTTGGCAGTTCACTGTCCAGATTATGCAAGTGTAAGTGATTGCACCAATGTGTCCAATGTCTGCCACTTCTCCCCCTTGTGTGAAAGCAGCTGGGGAAAGTGCACTTATGCTGATTGTAAAGATTACTAGTGATGTAAATGACGCGTTTAGTATCCATCCGATGATTCGTTTCCAGCTGAAGCAGATATTCTTTGATCCTTGCTGATAAAGGGTTGGAAACTTCTCCAATGAAAAACATCAAAAGAGTGATTAGATTTTTTATGAAAAGCCATTGTAAGGAATTATAGTCCCTACATTATATGCAGCCTAAGTAGTACAAAAACAAACACATCATGTTACATATGAAACCTAACAATGCACAATCGTAAACAATTAGGAGGGGTCTATGGGTGGATTAGTGTAAGTTCTTGATTTTTACCTTAAGACAGACTTCATATGAAACATCCTGTTCTAGCACACCCAAGGAGATCACAGGCAAGGATGTCAAAAAGACATTGAAGATGACAATGTACCAATCATCAAATAGAACTTGCCCTGAGGAAGTGGTAAGGATGTCATAGAAGAATAGCGTAAGGCCAAAAGCGACATTCTTGTAGACAAAATATAGAATCTGTAGCATCAGAATGAAGAGCAAACTTGTTATTAGTGCACTGAGATCCAAGGATGGAGAAACTTTTTAGTCTTGGAAGTAAAAGAAGGATATTTATCTCACCAGCTTGGAGATCCTCTTGTAACACCAGTGACCGTGGACTATTAGTAGGCGTTCCAGGAAACGAAATTGTGGCATTGAGAAGTCACTTGCCATAACAGCCTGTAAATCTCAGTAATCAACATCAGAAGTTAGTTTGAAGATTGGGCTTCAATAGCTGTAGAATTTACCAAAGCATTTACCTGCATTCCTTCCATGCCACTGATTCCCACACCAATATCTGCTTCTTGAATCATACCTACATCATTTGCGCCATCGCCTATAGCTAAAGTTGTCTTGCCAGTATGTTGCTTAACTAATCTTGTGATCTAGAAATTCCAGCAAGAAATTTACTCATATAAATTTGTGTATTGAAATATGAATATGAAATTGTACATATCTAGAAAAAAAAATTTGACAAAGATTAAGTTATTAGGAATTTGAAAAGATCATTTCATTTATCTGATCTCAAGCAGGTGAAAAAGGATTTTTCTTTAAATGTGAAACAACATTAGACCATCCTAAGCATAAAAAATGATGACATACCAGAGCTTTTTGTTTGGGAGAAACTCTACAGCATATGACAGAATCACATCTAACGGCTAGTCTTAGAAGCTGGTCCTTTATGTCATTGCTCAAGGCTATTTCAAGAGCTCTTCCATCCACTATCAACGCGAAAGGTCGATCCTTTGTGTCTTCTTTAATGACCATTTGATTGTATCTTTCAATCTGACCCAATATATCTTCTCTCATGACCTGAAAAACTAGACAAAAAGTTGACTACCTTAATTCCAATTCTATTTTACTCCACATCATTCTTTTATCTATTCGAAGCAAATGATATTTGTTTTCACCTTCATGAGATTTTTCGACTCAGCTTCTTTGCTTAGAGTCAAATGAACTTGCTTCATGTCCTGCCGAAGTAAACTGCAAGCATATCTGCAAGATTTGAGAGGAAGTAAATTTAGCTATAGAGTGACCTTTCTTTGTGCTTCATTTAGATTCTTTGAATAATAGATAATATTTCAAAAGCTGCATACTTTTGCCATCTCAAGAAGAAAGTAAGTTCTCACCCAATGTTAACTGCTGTTTCTGTCTTATCTCCAGTTAGCAGCCAGATCTTCAATCCAGCTTGTGCTAGTTTATCTATGCACTCGGGTACCTGAAAGAAGTCGGGCAGAATCGTTTCCATCCTTTAAAATAAGTTTACTTTGCAAGAGATGCAGAATGTCTTTTTCCTTTTTGATGCAGCATATTAGAGTTATAATTTGGCCAACACCTCCTCCTCGCCCCCCTCCGTGTCACACTAGCTTTCACATCTTCCTTTTTGCCAATATAGCTTTGATAGGAGGCTGGAGAAAGATGTTGGTGAAATATAGAGCTTTTTGACTTTTTCCTCTAGACTATCATATGATGCTATATTAACCTCTTTGGCCAAGATTCGGGGACGCTGGTAGGCGAAAGGACAAATTGAACATGTGGAAGATTAATTAAAGAACAGAAAGCTTACCCCTTTTTGTAGCTTATCTTCTATTGCTACTGCACCTAGCAGGATCAAATCTTTCTCAATCATTTCAGAAACATTTTCTAGTAGGTCCTCTCTTTCTGGACCTATAGTTGCCTTGGCTTGCGTAAATTGTGAGTTCCACTTCTCATACTCATCTGGCTTTATTTTCTTGTATGCAAAAAGCATGGTTCTCAATCCATCTTCTGCATAGTTTGACAGATGCGCAGTTGTCGCTTGCTGGTATGTCCTACCATTATCTGCAAGTCTATCAAGAATAACACTGCAGAACAACAGAGAGACTTAGAAACATACTAGAAAATCTAAATAATAGTTTGGTCACTTAACAATTGAAGCAATGCAAGCAATTGCCTCTTACTTGTCTGCCCCTTTGCAAAGGAGAAAGATGTCTCCATTTTCATTTCTCACTATCACAGACATCCTCTTTCTAGAGCTGTTGAATTCTAAAAGATTCAGAAGCTTGTACTCCCTAGAAGCAATAGCAAAATGAGCTAAGTAATGAGAAGAAATGGAGAGTTGAAAGAAAAGAAGATGAAATTGAATTAGTTTAGTTGGAAGTCACCTTTTAACATCCATTCCGGAAGAAGGGTCAAGTTCTTCAACAACCATCACAGACTGAGTTCTATGACAGAACTTGAAACCAAACTCTTGTGCAGCTATCAGAAAGGATACTTCCTCCGGTGACTCTGCCTCATATTTCATTCTATCACTTTTCTCATTTTCAATAGGAATACCGGTGTGACATAGAGCCATTACGCGAAAGAACATCATCATATCTGATACATTAGATCGATTAATCCACATTTTGTCCATTAGTCTATCATCCCTGAAGTTAAATCCCTTAATAGCCATGTCTCTTCTTGTAATAGAATTTCTTGGAGTTATTGTATTTGGTGTCTCCATTCCTTTATCTAAACCAAGGGCCATCTTCTCTGTTGTTGTATCAGCCATTGAGAACTCAAACATCTCTAGGCTTCGACCAGTGGGATCATATCCACCTACACTGAACCGATATCTCTCCACCTCAACGTTCATTCTCCTCGATGCTGCAAGATCAATTTCTGTGATCTCACCCCCATACGAAATCCCTTCAATTGAACATTTCCTAAATTCCATTTGGTTACAAGTCAATGTGCCTGTTTTGTCAGTCAGAATCATTTCAACCTGTCCAAGCTCCTCATTTAAATTCGAAGTCCTTGCCTCAACTGATTTATCTGTTACATCATCATACATCTTCTGGTCCTTGTTGATGAGCATAGCTTGTAGAACTTTAACAACTTCAATTGAAACATATAAAGAAATTGGTATCAAGTAGCCATACAACACTAAAGCCCTTATGAATTGCAACAACCATGATAAAACCGGCTTTGATGGATTAAAAGATGAATCAACGCCATTTTTCGCCTCAAGGTAATACCACTTAACAGCATAAGATCTCGTGAGTACAGCTGAACCGATAGAAGATACCAGCGATATCAAAATGAGCATGGCAAAAAGGACATAAATTACATAATCCATCTTCCTTTCTACTCGACTACGTTTAGATGGTGACCTTGTGGAGTTCCTCACTGCCTTTGTATCCGGTCCACTAAACACCACAACCCCATAGATATAATCAGTGTTTCGGAGCTTTGAATCCCTCAGAAGAATTTGAGTTGGACACAAAGGATGAGATTCATTTCCTAACTCCAAATTTCCTACAAATGTATAAAGGTTTGGATTTGGATCCTCACAACGAACCGTGGCTGAAAAATTGCCGAACTGTTCATCCCCATCTAGACCAAGTGTGACCTCCAAACTTCTCTTAACTTTCAGATTAGTCTCACCATCTAGATTCATAGTCTCAACATAACAAAGACCATCTTCATAGCTTGATGAAAGCAACAAAAGATCACTTGGAAAGTACTCATTCTTGTTAACTTTAATCACATCTCCCACATATACATCTTTCCAGGCTTTCTCTACAAATTCACCATTTCCTATATGAACCTTAACTTTCCTTGCATTCACCTTCAAGTCCTACAATACCAAAACAAAAACAAAAATGTTAAAGTAAAAACAGAACACTCTGTATGACACACTATGATATTTTCAATCAAAGCATTTTAAGTACCTGCAAGAATCTATTCCAATCCTCCATAGCCTCCTTGAGCATACTAATCCCAACGACGAAAACAAGGGGTGAAATGACACTAACAGGAGAAAATGGAGCTAAGGAAGTGACAGATAGCACAGCAGCTAACAAGAAATATAGATTGGCAACACGACGAAACTGCTCGAAAAGTGCTATAGGAAAGAAGGTGACAATGTTGTATTTTGTTGTGGATACATAGTTGTTAGGATACTTGTAATGTTTGTGCTTGTGAAAATGTGACTCATTGCAAAAAACTACCCTTGAATAACCTGGCTGACCAATGAAACTTTGAGGTGATGGTGCACCAGCAACAAAAGAAAATGAAGTTGGATCACCTTCATTAGTTTGAGGATTCAAACATGAGAATGTATACAGCTTGCTCCATTTTAGTTTCTGTTTCTTTCTTCCTGCTTCCATTTCAGGGAAATGGAAAAAAAAAATGTATGTCTACTCCAATGTTTGATATTCAACTAATAACAACACATAAACTTTAACTAAAAAAAATTATAAGAAAATTGCCTTCTTGATCCTTGAAATATACCCTTATTACAACTTTAGTCCTCCATAAAAAAATAATTACATTTTCACCAGCCCTTTTCTAAACTTGTCTCGGCTGATATCTATGCCTTCCAGTTTTTGGTGTGCACAAGTAGTGTCAAGTTGGACAGGCGTGTTAACTTGTTCAACTCTCTCTATACATAATGTCGTATAAGACTAAGTTAAGGGCACGTTTATGTATTATGTTCTTATTTTTCAAGTAATCAATCTTAATTGGATAGTTTGTGTTTATCTTGACGTAATCTGATAGTGTAAAAATTACCTATAATGCAAAAAGGTTGTTTTAAAATTAAGGTATAATCCTTTTTGGCACAATACTCCAAGGACTATATTTGACGATTACTACAGAGTGCAGGACATGAAACAAAATAAAATAATATTATTATTAAGTTTTATTATCTATCTTTATTTAGATTGTTTTTATTTTGTAGACGGCAATCTCAAGAAAGGAAGTTTCTTTTAACTTGTCCGTTGCTTAAGGTATTATGCAAAAGACCACGTTGTTGCTTCAGCATTAACCGGCTTCTCACTTAGGAAAAGACAATTTGCAAATGCCAAATATTCACCAAAAATTATATTACTACCTCTTTATACTATACTCTCTTTTTTTTCCATCCTGTTTTCGATAATTATATTAGAGCTAGATTATTCTGAATTTGTGCGTTGGGCCCTATTCAGGATGAGTCGCTCTTTATCAAAGACTTTTTTATACCCAAGGCTCGAAGTTAAAATCTCTGATTAAGAAAGAAACAACTTCATTCACTGTACCACATTCTTTGATAGTGTAAATAATATACTTGGGATCAAGCAGAAGCAGGCCTTTTAAATAAACTACAATTTCCACTGTATATGCTGCTTTGGACTCTGGTTGATATTTCCTAAGCAAATTTTCTTCTTTTTATATTATTACTATGTGTTCTGTTTTAATGCTAATCTTACAAGGAATGCAGATTCCCAATTGAGGATTAAATTCTGTTGATATACTCCCTTAGTTCAGTAATAATTGTCCATTATACTAAAAGGAAAAATTCTTTTAACCAGAAAATTTGATCAGAATGATATTTTATCTATGTTATTTTATTTTTTAAAATATTTTTATCCTATGCTCAAAAATACCCCTAAACTATCCGAAATAACTCACATTTACCCTTAAACTATATTTCAGCTCAAAATTACCTTTTGCCGTCATACTATTAGGTCATACCTACCCTTCTAATTAACAGAAGTATGTTAAGTGTCAGTAGGAGTTGTTCCGTTGACAGTTGAAGTAACTAAACAAGAGTTAAGTCACTGTAAAGCGATACGGATAGTTGATATTTCTATTCACTGCATTAGCATCTCTTGTACCATAAGCCTGATAGAGTAAAGTTATCTTTTTGCAATATTAGCTTTAACTTTGTAATTATGCAAGGTAACTCTTACTTAAAATCAAGTACTACCTTTTTATACAATTCTGCATACTATACTTAATATTAAACAACTATATAAAATAGTAGTAGTACTCGCATTTAGAGTTTTAACACTTAATTTAGTAAAATGCACCTTCAATTACAGTTTTTTAAAGAATTATATCAAATTAATAAGAGTCAAATAATATGAAACATAAAAAGTACCTCCACGATTTTACCATTTGTGAAATGCTAAAAATGTTTTGGTCCAAAATAAATGAATTTATGGCACTTTGTCTATATTCCTAAATGAATGATTTTTTCACAAGTTCATGTATGTATTGTTTTCCAAATTACCCTTCGTTTTAATAGATTTTTCAACTATCTTTAGTTCTAAAAGGTTTGGAAAGAAACAAAAGAATAATATTGACAAATTAGTCTTTGATAATTGTGTTCAACTAACTTTTTTATATGATGTGTCACACCTTCAAAAATTTATTTATTTTGACATGAAGGAAGTAACATGTAAATGGAACAAGACATTTTGCTGCAGATCAAATAAATACATTCTCTTTCTAATTACTTGAGTTTTAAGATGAAATGGTCACACAAATTAAAATATTTAATTTGAATCGATAAAATATTAACTTCAAATGATAGTTTATTAAGACAGATTTTGGCTCAAAATATTGTAGATACCTAATTACAATATTCAAGAAGTGAAGAAGAGGAAAAAATGAACTAAATAATACTAGAGAAGTTAGACGATGATAAGAAGGAACTGCTCAGATGGTAAAAAGGTGGAATAAAATTGTATATGCAAATTCATTATTTGGATATCCAAATTCAAACAGTCACTTGTGTCATTCCAGAATTCACGGATCTACAAATTAAACAAATGATTAGCGTTTTAATCTCAACTGTCAAAGTGTCAAATGTCAATGCATATGGATTTGAGAAGTGGATGAACCCTTTAATTAAATAAGATTAATACTTCTTGGTTTGACTAGTCAAGAAAACATTTAATTCAGTGAACTGTTATATGTAAACATGTATATTGAGAAAAAAAAACAGTATTCTTATCATTGATTTATTCTGAATTATAGTTTATGCATACTCAATAAAATTTTAAGACAAATACAAAATTTGAATTAAAGATAATGGTTTTAACCGAACACTCTCCTTCATCTCGACTCTTACCATTCACAAGCAAGCAATATGATTAGGAAGAGATTGTGTGGAGTATCAGCAAAGTCATGAATTTCACCAAAAGTGTATAAAATTTTAACATATACCTATAAAAGGTATATTTTAACTTAAATACGTAATATTATTTTCTATATAGATGGTATATCCAACGAAAGATGTTCAATTGACCATTCTTTGGAATTTTTTTAAACAAACTACGTTAACAGAACATACCATTCCTTTTTTTAAAAAAATAAAAAAACTCATTCAAAGTTTGACACTCACTATGGGGCTTGACTATTCTAGAATCAGTACAAGCGAAAAGATCCACTTGAGAGTAAAACCATTTTTACTAAAGACAATTTTATTCTCAAGGCTTGAATATTGATTGAAATCCATCTTAATTGGGCTTACAAAAATCGGAGGACTTATGTTGTTTGTAGGGAAATTTTTTAAAATGTCAATATTTTAGCATTTAATAGGACCCCTTAGCCACACTTTCAATATTTATTAAAAATGTCAATATTTTAGTTTGTTATGTATTTTATTTATGTTTTTTTAATTTTATTTAATTAAAATAATACACTTATTTAATAACATAAATGAGAAATTTAGGGGAGAGAATATTTAAAAAAAAAAGAACAATCACTTAAAATTCTCATAAGTTACAAATTTAAAAATAAACGCATAGCACCCATCCCTCTTCTATCAAATTCTCCAATATCAATTATTAAATTTTCATTGATACTACTCAATTTTTGTTGAAGTGAATTTGATTAAATTCTATTTTTCTGTTTGGAAGAAAATTTTGAAATACAAATCGATTTAGAATACAAATCAGTTTAGAATACAACTTTTGTTTAAATCAAAAGTTAAAAATAAAAGTTAATAATTAATTTGATGAACAATTAAGAAACGACTTTAGCATACAATTTTTGAAATACAAAATCCAGTTTATAAATTATATTTGTATGCTATAGCTATAGTTTGCATAATTGCGCTTTATAGCAAACATAAATATGTATAATTCGCTATACATATACAAAGAAAGCCGTTGTATAATTCGTTATACATATACAAAAGAAAGCAGTGTATAATCTATTTTGGTATACATATACAAAATATCAATTGTATAGTCCGTATTTGTATAAAGAGAGAAAGACAAAAGAAAATTGGGCAGGAGAATATTGTATTTGTATAATCATAAGTGTATAGGACGAAAATATATGCATTTGTATTTGTATATACAATTTTCTCTCGCTTTATACAAACACAAACGCAATGTATACATTTGTGTTTGTATAAAGTGAGAGAGGTGAGTGAGAGTGGCGAGCGAGATCTGGAGAGTGGTGAGCGAGATCTGGAAGAGGGGAACGAAAATATATGTATATATACAATTTTCTCTCGCTTTATACAAAAATAAATCCATTTTATACATTTGTGTTTGTATAAAAGTGAGAGAGGCAAGCTAGACTGCCACCAAAACGAGAGTGGCGAGCGAGACTGCCACCAAAACGAGAGTGGCGAGCGAGATTCCACCAGGGAGAGGCGAAAATAACAATAGTTTGATATAGGGTACAATTAAATCAAACTATATGTTTATAGGATTTAATTTGAATTAATAGTTTGTTATTATATACAATTTTTCCTATAATTAACAACCACAACAACAATATATTCAACAAAACTCTACAAGTGAGATCTGAGAATGATAGAATGTATGCAGACTTAATTACTATCTCGTGAAGATAAAAAGGTTATTTTCAAACATATTATAATTAAGTGAACAAATAAAATCAAACCAAATTTAGGCAAATTTTATTTATTAGTACAATATCTTGATACACGGTTCAAATCCTAACAATTTATTATCTTTTCCATTTCAATTTATGTGTTTAGTTTGATTAGATACAAGATTTAAGAAATAAAAAAGACGTTTATATTTGTACTCTTAAACTAAAGAGGTATATAATATACTAAAATGTCTCCAAACCTTAATGTGTTAAATTTAAAAGGTACTAAAAATAAATATTAATATTCTTTTTTAAACAGATTAAAAAGGAAAGTTAGACACATAAATTAAAATTGATAGAGTAAAGATTTAATGTGAGAGATTACACATATCAATTAATTGAAGGTTAACTATGCATAACTAAATTTTTAAGGGGTCATTTGGTATACGAGATGAGACTTAAAAAATATATCTCATGAGATTATTTTATCTTACTTTTACAGTGAGATACAACAATTTCAAAATTAGCTAAGGAATAAAGTTATTCTCAAATTTTATCACGAAATTATAAAGGATTAAAAATATAATTTATTGCTATTTGCGGGACTAAAAATGCTAATTTCCCAAAAGAAAAAGGAGGAAAAAAATCTACTTGAACTATTGAGTTGATTTTATTAGAAAACAACAATGGCTATAGAAAGAGCTTCATGTCCCGTTCTCAACACTTTGCGTTTCTGCACCAACAATTCTTCCAAACTGTACAACTTCCGAAAAACACATCTTCAATTTCCCTCTTTCTTCCCCAGAAACTTCAATTCTAGCAATGGCAAGTTGTACACTCATGGATTATTTGTCAATTCGTCAAGTTCAATCTCCAACAGTACCCAGGAAACTCCGTCTCAGCAACTTGCTCTTCTTCTCGAAGTTGAAGGGTACAATAACTTTTCGTCCTTTTGTGTGTGCACACTGATAATCATGAGCTTTTAGTGTTCTATTTGTTTTTTTTCACTTTTTTACGGACTGCATTGTATTCATTTCCGTGATATGTAATGCCCTGTTTGTATTAACTACTCAAATATCAAATTGAACACATTTTCTCGTAATTAATGTCATTTTTTTTGTGAAATTCAATCGTGAAAACAGTACATTTTGGAAGAGTCAAATGCGAGAAGAGAAGTTTTGGGGATGAGTAAGTGTATGGAAAAAGTGAACTGAGTAGTTGAGTTTTTCCAGCATAATTGAGTATTTGAATTAGATAAATTAGCTGAAATTGAACATATGCTTGAACCCCTATCCTTTCACTCTCCTCCTTCTCCAAGGGGAAATAAATAAAAAGAATCAAACAAATTTAATATTGAGATTATGTTACCCTGGAGGGTTAATATATGTATCTAATTTTATGTTCAAGGTTTTTATGTGCTTATTATCTTTGTGTTATATTTTCAGCAACATTTTCTGCTTTACATTTTCCACTGGCAGTTACTTTTTTTTTTTTGGTTTTCTTGACAACTTTTATATGTTTAGGGTATTAATGGATGTGGACCGATTGGGCAACCGCCAAGCCTTCAATGCAGGTGAGGATTCCTTTTTTACTTTTATCAAGTAAATTCTATGCTTTATGGGATTTTTTTTCTTTATGAAATGACCTTTTTTTCGTGATGATCACGAAAGTCATTCTTAACGACTGAATGCACCAATATGGTGCACAAGCTAATGCATAACAAAAACAAACAAAAGAAAACAAGCCTACCTGGGATAATCTAAATGTCTTTTTTCTTCTACTAATGTCAGCATTCCGGAAGCTTGGATTGGACTGTGCAAATTGGAGCCAACCAGTTTATCAAGATCTTGTAAAGTACGATGTTCATGAGGTTTTGTGATTTAGTTGAGGCATGCATATATTATCTGAATCTGAGTGTATTACATAGTTGATTTTATTTCTCTTTTATACATTCTATCTTTTCCTGATTTCATAACCTTCCTGGTTTCCTTTTTGACCTCTAGTCTACAGCATCTTAAGTAGTCTTTCTGACTAATTACATGAACATATAATTCTTGCTTTCTCCAGGAAGAGCATGGGTGATGAAGAAAGGATGTTGGTCTTGTTTTTTAATAGAGTAAGCTCACATGGATAAGTCCATTAATATGTGTCTTGTATTCATTCTAAAAAAAATTCAAGTACTCTTCCAATTTGAATAGGCTTGTTCTTTATTCAGATTGGTTGGCCCACATCACTGCCCACGAGTGAGAAGGAGACATTTATGAAAACTGTTCTGCGAGAGAAGGTATGTATTCAGAAGTAAAGCTTAATAGGTTGAACATATGATGATAAAATTTCTTGCACTTTGTTTGGTATATTTTAGATATCAGTAGTAAAACCTTCTATAGCTGCCAATAGGCTATCTGCAGAATATTGTCCTGCCCCCACGTCTCTAGTGGTTAATGGCTATCATAGAGCTTCAAATTGATGTAAGAACTCAAAATAATATTCCTGATAAGGTAATCTCATAGAGCTGTTGACATGCTTAGCTCTGCTCCATTGACTAAAATCAAATTGCAATTCTGTCTTCAAGTACATGTTTGAACAGTTATATTCAATCTCATAGTTCTTGTTTCCTGCGCCTTTCTTTTGTTTTCGTTTGCACTGGTTTAATATTTGAGCTCCTACTAAAATCAATTTGCTATTGTGTTTTCTCGTACTTGTACTCACTGTTATATCCAGTGTGATAATTGTTGTTTTCCTGTTCCACTTTTATACTCCCTCTGTCCCAAAAAGATTGTCTTAGTTACTATCTGGACAGTCGCAAAATATTTTCTTTGACCATAATTTTTTCATATACTTCCTAAATGTTTTGAATTGTTAACTATTGTGACTTAATAGTTTTTTTATTTAGTTTCTAAATATGTCAATTTTGTTTCAAAAACATTGATAATTTTATGTCCATATTCACACCGAACATAAGTTAGACTCTTGTATTCTGAATCAAGATAACTTTTTGGGACGAAGAGAGTACTTTATTTGGACTTGTTTTGGAATGGTTTCATATTCTTTTTCTAACTACAGATAATATTGCTACATGATCTCTGTTGAAGTACTAATCTGAATAATGGGTTCATTGCTTGTAGAGAATTGCATTGGATGAACTTGTCATGTCAAAAACCTTACCTTTAAGACCTGGTGTTGAAGAGTAAGTAGTATTTCTTGCTTCAAGTCAATGTTCATGTGTTACATGCATTTAGTTTTCTCCGCAAATGATCATTTATTTCATGATGAAGTAATATCCTTGTCTGAACTTCAGTGATTTTTGAGCCATGCGGAAGATTTCTCCTTTAACCTTGCATCAGAGTGAGGTCTCTTATGGTTATTCCATTCTTTTATTTGGGTAATGCTGTGCTAAGTGTAAGAAGAGGAGAAAGATCTCCTTTCACAGGGTCAAAGCTCTGAATCATGTTTCCTTTATTTGCTTAAAGATTTACGTGTTGATTTTACTTTTTAGTATTATATGCTGCTGTCAGGTTTTAGGTTTATTCTTATTAAAAATTGAGGCTATTCAGGTTTTTCTCCTATTATTTTTAGCATATTTTAGAGGGAACGCATTCAAAAGCCTAGGGTTATTCAATGTTTTCTAATTTGAGTTGGTATCAGACTCATCTTGAGATCCAAGTCATAGTCCTCATTGTTTGGTGATAGCTGTATCAGAGTGGAGTGAAATATGCAATAGGTTCATGAAGTAGCTGAGCCAATAGATTCCTCTGGGATTAATTCCTGTTTGCTTTACCATATGAGTTATGACCTCTCTTGCCCCTTCCTATAGAAATTCGGGGACAAACTCAACAGAGGAAATCTACAACTTTTGTGCTTTATATCTAGAAGTAATGGTCGGTTTCATTGAGCTATATTTTTCCACACCCAGCAGTTTTGAGACCCACTTGTAGTTCAGATATTGTGACTTTCTCCATGTAACAATCTTCGGATCCTTGACACTTTTGAGTGTTTAGTTTGTGTGCAAAGCTAATGGTTTACAACAACAACTACCTCAATCCCAAACAAGTTGGGACCAGCTATATGAATACTCACTGACTATGTTACTCCACTTAAATTCATGTCATGATAATATTAAGCAAAATAAAAATAAGAATTACCTGCAGTTCCTTATATTTTCTAGTGGCATATAAATTCAACTCCTAGAAAAGCATAGGATGTAGAGTAGAAGTGCTAACATGGGGAAACATATTCTCAACTAATAAGTATCGGATATATAGATAATTTTCTTTCATTGTGATCTGTGCCTATATTTTGCCAAGTCTGCAGGGATTCCAAGATATTGTAGATCCTTCAAGAAAACCTTCGTATAACTGATTTTAGGTCTACCTCATTTCCTTAACACCTTCACCCACCATGTTCTAACACTGCAGACTTGTGCATCTGCCGGTCGACACCAGACATGACCATATCATCTCAAGAGACGGCCTCTTATTTTATCCTCGATATTTGCTGCATGAACCTTCTTGCAGATGCAGTCCTTTTTTTATAAGATGGGTTAAAATTGATTGAAAAGGTACCAAGAATGTAATGAACTCAAATCTAATGTAACAGTAACCAACTTCTCAACTATATTAATAAGTCTTTAATTACACTTCCAGATAGTAAATGCAGCAACTCAAATGGTAAAAGCCCCAAACGAACATACAAAAATATTGATTATTGAAAGTAAGACTAGGGATTGATAGCGGAAGAAAGGAGATACGAAGCTCAGACTAAGAGTGGAGATGAGAGGATTTAGATTCTTCACTCAACAATTTACATCAAACTATTTTTCCTGGAATGTGCTATTTATCAACCAAGATCCCACACATAACCACTTAATGTGGTATTGGGCAGCTTTGCTATAACTGGTCTCGGCCCATTCATAACAGTGGTACAGAAAAGTACAAGCTAAGACATATGGGATAGCTGTTACACCAAAAACGTAAATTCTGCAGACATCTATTCTTCACAACAGAAATATGAGAACTTTTGCCTCTAAAGCATCTGCTATTTCTTTGTTTGATGACCATGGTGTCCGCCTGTCCGGGCAAACTTTCACGCACCTCGGCTCATTCCACGGGATACATGTTACCTATCATCAACAAGTACTAGGTAACTCTGTCCACCAAGGCTAGGACATATGAGAAGAATCACCTAGTATTTTTTTTGTATCCGTTAGGATCTGAACTTGAGACCTCATGACTCTCAAAAGCATCTGCTATTTTTTTCCAACCAAATGGTGTTCATGATGCAAAGAGGGATGGTTTTCCAGATTTTCTTCTTTCTTTTGCCAACTTCTGACTTTGCCAGCTTTCTACTAGAGATCTTATACTGTAAGGCATGACTCATTGCACTTCACAAATGTTTAAAAGAGACCCAAAAATTTTCCAGCTTGTTTACAATGGAGGAATAAATGAGTTGCAGATTCCTGATCTTTCTCACAAAAGAAGCACCTACTACATAGGGCGAATCCCCTTCTCTGAAGCATATCTTGAGTGAGGCAGGCATTCTAGCTGCTACTCAGCCAAAACAAGCCACTTTTGGAGGAGCTTTAGTCTTCCACAACATCTTCGAAGCCCAGCTTACCTCCCACGATTCAGCCTGTCTCTGCAATCATTTCTAATCTTATTTAGTCTTGTATGACCACATATCCATCTAGCATTCGCATCTCTACAACACTCACCTTGTGGATGTTTTGGATTTTAGTGGCAACATTGCTAAGCTCAATGGTTTAAGCATCTAAATTTTGACGTGTTGAGCAATTTATCACATCGCTGATCCATAGATTTAGTTCTAACAATTTCAAATGCCTTAAAGTTCACTTTTCAACGATAATTTAACTAAGAAAGAGGTTACAGGTTAGAATATTTATCATGTCAGGCTAACTCTTTAGCATCTCGATTACCAGTGTACAGTTGGTTTGATTCCGTGGTCTTTGTATTTATTAATTTAATTGGTTGATCTTCCTTAGTTTTTTCATATTTCTCGTAATAAATTCTACTATGAAATTTGCAGATTTATTGATGAAGCATGTGAAGAAGGTGTACCAGTAGTGATGCTGACAGCTTACTGTAAAAGTGGGGAGAAGCAAGTCAGGTTTACTGATAATTTCAACTCTTTTGCATTTCAAATTTGAATTTATAAGTTTTTTTTCTCGAACATTAAGTTCTTTATATAGCTTTAGGGTGAGGTAGGGTTGAATGAAACTGAATACGTTAGTCTAAATTGCTGATGCCAAACACTTGAAACTGCTGAATTTGGGAATCTGCCGGTGTTAAATTGCTGTTTTTTAAAGCACCAAAGGGTGTGTCATAGTGGTTAATGAAGTGGGTGAAAATGATGAGAGACAAACACACTAGGTGATTTTTCCATCTGCCTATGCCTTGATGGACAAAGTTACCTTGTACCTATTCTGAGAGGGTAGTAGGCAGCCAGTAGAATAGTCAAGGTGTGCGTAAAATGGCCCAAACACCATTATTATTAAAAAGACAATCCGTTTCTTGGATCTAGATTATATGCTTAGCGGCTTTTTTATGGTCTTTGTTGCTAGAACGTCATCATATAAACTAAATGATTCTGCAGGTTGATTCATATCAGGAAATAATTAAAATCTCTTAAGAGTATAGTTATTGAAAGGACTGTTAGTTGGCATGTGCAGTAATTCCCGTTTTATCCAACATTAATGATACTTCTACACTTGCCTGTCAAAAAACTCGTTTTGGTTTCCACCCATAAGAAATTGGGCTGTCTTGATGTGAAAGAGTCTGCATACTCTCTGCCAATCATTGGAAAAGTAACCAGTTCTTTGATTCACTACAGATCTATCATTGAGAAGCTTGGAAATGATAAAATGGCAAAGATAAAAATAATTGGAATTGAGGAGGTAAAACGAAGTTCCTATGGACAACTTGTATTAGGCGAAGGGGTGGCATCTGACCTAGGTGAGCAACTGGCTAAAGAAGCAAGAAAAGCAGGTAAATTGCCTCAGACAATCTGGTTCAATTTCATTGCACAATCTGCTAAAATATCATGGCATAAGCTGGTTGCCTCTCTTTGTACCATATTTCAACATAAGAAACTGCACACCTCCTCTATATTATTTTGACCCAGTTTCCGCTGAGGAGCAAAGAATTGCTAAGGAGGTTGCTTCCATACTAAAGTTGACTGTCGACATTGATACTACTTCAAGTGAAGGGTTAGTTCTATCATTCTCTTCGTTGTTGTATTTTTAATTATTTTGTTTGTTGTTTTAATGGTTTACTTTCAGTTTTACACCATGACATTATATTACCTGTATGAAGATGCTTGATTAAACTTGTCAAAATCAATAATCACCTGCACTTCAATCCCGACATGGTTGGGGATCTTATCAACAATTAACTAGAATTGAGATGCTTGATGGAGGGTGCTAACATGTTGTTTCCCACATGCTTTGAAGCTGGAGATTTCATGTATCTAGTAGTACTTTGAGATATGCCCAAGGAAAAAAGAAAAATTATTTGCTGTGAATTAATTGTCGTCTAATGAGACTTGTCAAAGAAAAAGGGGGGGGGGGAGGAACTCTGGTCCAAAAAGAAACTGCTTCCCATTTCTGGTGGATCATACCAAACAGATTAGCTTCTTATTGATCTCATTTGTGCTATTTCAGACCATGTTACATGCACAAAGGTATAAAATATTGGCTGAAGGTTTTTATCTGGTAGAAGTAAGATCAATTTTATGCAAGTTTTTTCCGTGTATTTTGATGGATCCATGCAAAATCCTTCAGTCATTACACTTATTTGGCATGGCCATGTTTGAATGAATTCCTTGTTACTTGAATTCATATTGATCAAACTAGTAGGTGATTTTTCTATTTGTTACAGAGATCTTTGAATCTTAGGAAAAACTGCTCAATCAATGTCATTGGTGCTACACGGAATTGGATGCAAATACTAGATATTATTATGGATTCATACAGTGACTTTGAACGTTCAGTGTATACTGAAGAGTATGTTGTGAAATAGCCATATTCCAATATCGTACATGCTGGACAGCTGTATGTCAAAGGAGCAGTAAGAGTCCATGCTACATACTGGATCATATAGCTCACTTTTGGAGCTTTGATTTGTAGTTGAAGACAATATTCAGAAGCATTTGGGGCTATCTGAAATTCATGCATATTTGTATTGAGTGCATAGTGCAATTTGGCACACTGTAGGTCTGCTGCTCAACTTTCTAAATGTGGTCTAATACTTTATTTTCTTCTAATATAGATTGCAGAATGTTGTGGCTGCACTGAGGGCTGGGGCAGAATATGCCGATGTACCTGTGCACAATTGTGTTCTTGTTTCCGGAAGTCTATCTGGTGTTGCTGGGGCAGAGCGAATTGGCATGCCTTGCGTTGTGGTCCGGAGCAGGTTGATTTTTCAAAACCAAGCTTAAATACCAAATTCTTGAATGCAATATAAATACTTTTTGTCTTTAACAATAGGCATATATCAATCAATTAGCTATACTCTATCCTAAATTAGTTGGATGGGCTATATAAATCCTATGTTATATGTGGGTGAGAACATGTGTCACTTCATTCCACAATAAGACTAGTACCACATCCATCCTGCTAAATTAGTGTTAGCTAGTTTTACTTTCTGATAATTTTCTTTACTTATTAGTATAAACATTGCTGGACATCTTTTCTGAATAATAATATATTTTTTTGTGTGTGTGAAAGTTCAACGGCCAGAGCTGAGTTTCCCGGAGCTAAAGCAATAATGGATGGATTTGGTGGTGCAGATCTAACAATTTCTAGGCTGCGGCAAATACAGGGGTCCTGATATTCGATTCAAAAGCAAAATCCTGTAAAATTTCCAAACTTAAAAGCGAGTGTAATTGCGCTTCTGTAAAATTATTTACTATGAAATATGCAGGCATAAGTTAAAATGCAGTACCATCTTACAGCCATTGACCATTTGTGGAATTACTTCTCAATTTTGGGCTTCATTTCATCTCTTTGTAAAAAAATTGAACGTTCTGCTGCGCTTTTTTCCTTTTTGGGTTTCCCACTCGGTGTCTACTACCGGCTTAACTTATCTGGATTCACTTTGGAAAGTCCAACCTGGAGGTAAAATGCGACTCAATTCTGAGCTTGAACTTGAAACTTCTTGTAAGAATAGAGTACTTACCACCACTCCAATTACTTATGCTGGCAGCTGTGTATTTGAATGAGAATTTATTTAAGACATGTTAACATTAACCATTAGGGGTCGTTTGGTAGAAAGATGCATAATGCATGGATTGGTAATGCAGGGTTTAGTAATGTAGGGATTAGTTTTTATCAAGTGTTTGGTTAATTTGTTTTCATTTAATTTGGCTTGAAACTCTAGAAGAAGTTTCTTTTTTATTATACCCTTGAGTTAATATGAGATTTTATATTTCATTTAACTTGTCAAGTTAAATACTAAAATATATATAAAAAATTATTAATAATTTTTAGGTGTGATGCCACTATAGAGATCCTTGATAGCACGGTATATTTTTTATTTTTTGTTGGTCAAATATACCTAAAACTTAACATAGATTTAAGGCTACTTAAATTGTTCAAATACACGAAGCTTTTTTTAAAAAAAAAAAAAAGTTCAAGTGGCCAATCAACAAACTACATTTAAAAAAAAGCGATAAAATCATCTCAATATAACAAATCAAACATGGAGAAAAAAATATTAATTTGTGAAATCATCAAATTACATGGAATGAATTTTGAGAATTTAAAAGAATATTTATAAATATTCTCATATAAATAGAAAGAGCATTAAATTACAAAAAAAAAAAAAGGAAAATAGATTTGGGGATAGTTGAGTCATTTGGGAGTCTTATCCAAGGATTGTTAAACCTTGGATTAGTTATCCCTCCATTTTCTAGGGATAAAATAAGCGGAAAAGGGTCAAATATACCCCTGTACTATTAGAAATAGTTCAAATATACCCCTAGTTACATTTTCGGGCTAAATATACCCCTCTCGTTATACTCTTGGCACATATTTGCCCTTATAACTAACAAAGGGACACATGGACGACTAGGATTAAAAGAAACCATCCAATTTAAATCATACCCAATTGTATGGTGATCCGCCCTGTCCAAATTGATTTCCCCCGATCCAATTAATATTATCCGACCCAATTTAAACTTCAAAGATAAAAAATGAGAGAACCTGTAAATATAATCCATTTTGCAAACAAAATTAGTAGTTTTTTTATTTACTCCATCTCTTTCACTGGATCTATATAATAATTAACAGACACTAGGGAGAGTACAAAATTATGGATGAGCTGACGCCAAGGTCAACAAATTCAAGTCCTTTTACTCTTCTTACCTTCTTGGAAAGAGCCGATACTATCTATGCAGATTGCTCTTCCATGGAAAGAGCTGATACAAATTCAAGATAATATTTTATTTAGTGACAAGGTGGAGACTGCACTGTCATGAAAAGTTTTTAGAAATGTTTTCAGTTGGTAAACATAAGTGGAGATGATAAACATTTTGATTCTTGTAAATTAAAGCAAAGAAGCACAAATAAAATTCTTTAGGTTTTTTATGGTTGAATTTTAAAATTGGGTCGGATGATATTAATTGGGTTGGGTAAAATTGATTCGGGTGGGGCGGATTACCTTATAATTGGGTATGGTTTAAATTGGATGGTTTCTTTTAATCCTAGTTGTACGTGTGTCCCTCTGTTAGTTATAAGGGCAAATATGAGCCAAAAATATAATGTGAGGGGTATATTTAGCCCGAAAGTATAACTAGGGGTATATTTGAACTATTTTCAATAGTACAGGGGTATATTTGACCCTTTGCCCTAAAATAAGACCTTGTATGAAGTATAACTAATCCATGGATAAAGTAACCAAACAATGTTTTTGTTGGACTAAATTTTAATCCATGGACTATTTTGATTAATACATCCTACCAAACGGGTCCTAAGTACGTAGATTGTAATTTCAGACTTATTTCTTTGTTCCTCAGTAAAATAGAATTCATAGATGAGCTCCGTAATGCTTGTGAAGTACTAAAAAAACAATCGAGTAGGTAAATCATGTCGAAAACGTAGCATTAACGGTAAGAGTGTTAATTTTGATCTGTCTAATTAGGAATTGTTAGCTCAAATCAATATATAGCTATAAGAAAGAATTGTTAATAACCAAAAGGAAGAAAAACGAAATCCCCCTATAATTTACTGTATCATGTTTGGCAACTCAAACTATAAAGTTACATTAAAGAGAACTAATGGTAAAGTAGTTTAAGTTGGGCATATAAGTTATAAATTACATTCTCCTATACAGATATAATTTGCTAAGCATATCTACCAAATCCATCGTTCATAAAAGTAGTTAAGGGCGAGGTATATGAATTTCCTACAACTTTGGAATATTCATTCCACCACAGCATGAAGCTGCTTTGAGACAAGAAAATCTCAGGAGACACCAAGAAGTTATTAATCATGTCCATTACATACTGCTCAAATTTGATCAGGTTTTCTCTAGCTGATTCTTGGTCTTGTGGACTACTACTTTGTCCATCTTTCAACACTTGACAAGAGATCACAGCTTCCTCAACATAAGCCCAGAAGCAAGAATCAACCGTTATACTAGAGGCTTGGCTTCTCTGGTATGTTTGAGTATCTTCACCAGTTAACCATTTCTCCAGTAGTTTATAATGTTCAGATCTTCCGTGAAGTACATAATCTTTCTTTCCCCTACCATAATACTCAGCTATGTCGAGTGGTTCAACCATCCTTCGGTAGTTTGTTGCAGCATAAAGCAAACGCTTTCGGCGAATTTTCCCCTCCTTCCAGGGCAAATTTTCCACTTCAGTTACTGTTCTTTTCCAGAAGAGCTTCAAAGTTCTGTGATGCTTGATTAGGTTTTCTGTGCTTTCAATCTCGTCTCTGCTTCTGGAACGTCTGGTTTTATATTTGTCATAAGACCCTGCCTCTTCCAAAGAGTTTTTCATGTACCATTCAAGGTAAGACAAGGACTTCTTAGTTGCACTTATTTTGGAGGGATCAAAAACCTTCTGCTTGTGTTTGGCCTGAACCTCTGCCCTTTTTGCAATATTCATTGCAAGATAGCTCAAGTTAACATTTTCCTGTTGCAGTTAAGAGACAAATATCTAAAATTTGCTGACAAAAATAAACATTAAGAGAAAAAGAAAGAAGTATTCTGCTGTATTTGTGTGTTATAGTCCATTTAACCAAGAATTTTTTGCCTCAAGTTAATTTCATGCTCTACACCTTCCTACCCCACTAACAAACATAGCCTTGTGCGTTCTTCAATGCTTCAACATAAAACTCTTACTTTACAACTTGTATATGCACCTGAATGACTCAAGTTTTATCTTTCATCAAAATTACCTTGTGTTTCAGCAGATGAACCGTCAAAGTGGGAACATCACAATTCGATCGAGTAGCAAGGAAGTGTAATTACCTGTAACTTTCCAACTCCAGTTGCTTCTAGCAGTAGATAGGTACCTGCTTGAAGTGGATTACTTATTGAGTCAGGCAGCTCTGAGATTCCCCTGCAAATGGCTTTGTTCTTCAACTGTTCCAAGATATGTCCGTAATCAATAACCTGAGAGAGGTTATGAAGATTTTCACTTTCAGCACATCTTGAGCTCATTATCATCAACAACTCCAGAATCGACTGTGGATCCTCGAAGCAAGAGAAACCTGATTCTGAGCCGAAGAGATAGGTACCGAATGGCATGTACCAGGTCGGAGTAGTCAAGGTAGCAGCAGAGGCATTATGGTCTGAGATCAGAAATCCTGGAACTGGATCTTTATTCGAGACCACATGCAAGAAGCAAGATCTCCACGTCGGATGCTCTGACATGGCTTTTTGAAAGCCATTGTTACCAAGAAGTGGTGACCCAAAAGTAATGCAGAGGATATGCTGCGCACCATAGCTGGGAAGGCTCTCAAGCAGCCACAAGGTGAAGAGAGATGCAACTGATCCTCCCAGAGAATGTCCAGTTACAATTAGAGGTTGGCTGCTGGTGAACTACATCGAGCAGACAAAGCCACAATGCCAAAATCAGTTCCACATATAAGAGATAATACAGCCGACAGTTTACACTTCATTTGCACATTATAAGCTGGAGAGCAATCATTAGTATCTTTCTTCCATTAATCTGGTGTTTGGTTACTACTATTAATCATCCTCCCTGATAAAGAAGGGACAATTAAACTTTAGTTTAGTTGTCTAATGTAGATATTAGTAATCCCTCTGCAAGCAGAGGCCCCATGCTTATAGTAATCTCCTTGCATCCTGCCCTGGTCATCCCCAACTATCATTTCTTTTCTATTGAGTTGTCATTACTCATATTGTATTCCAACAAATTAAAGAATATGGGTATAATTCTTGACTCATAAAGTGATCCTAACTATAGTAAACACTGAGCTAACTTTTTGTCATCTCCTATCTAATTCACAATACTCAGGAGTCGTTTGGTACGAAGGATAAGGTAATCCTGAGATAAAATGCAGGGTTATTTTATTTTGCGGTTGGTTAGAGGTATAAGTTAGTCCCAAGATTATATATCCCACCAATTATACCATAGTGATGGGATAAGTTATCTCTTATATATATATGGTGGGATATCCCAATCCACGGGATACCAAAGGACTTAATCATCCACTTCTGATCTCATGAAACTATCTCCTCCTAACCTCCTCATACAAAATCATACATTTTGAATGATCAACTCAAGATTACATCTCAAAATTAAGGATCTTTGACACCAATTAATTAACAATTTTGTCATTTCGGGAACACATAAGTAATACATTTATGAAATTACAACAACACAAATATGCTAACGCTGTACATGTTAAAAATGGGGGAAATTCAACAATTTAAGGCACTGTACCTGTTGTTTGAGAAGAGAGAGCTCATTCTCAAGAGAAGCAAAAAGGGTAAAAGCAGCTTTATGAATGGAGATGGAACTAGTATTACTTCTGGTGCGAAGAAAGTCAAAGGACGTAATTTGATCTGAAGAAATCAGCTCTCTAAACTCTTGTTTCAAATGATTGACAGCACAATTGGGTGAAGATACAAAAGCGATAATAGAACCCTTTGATGGGTTTTCATAAATTTGGTATTTAACAGAGAAAGGAAGTGATGGGTCTTCCAAAAGAGTGAGATTCTGTTTTTGAAGCTTTGAAATTGCTTCCCATGACTGATTCAATAGATCTGATCCTAACAATAGATTTGCCAATTCCAGTCCAGTGTTGTACCTTTAAAAAGAAGAAGATGATGATCTAACCATTAGAATTCATTGAGTGAAGACGATAAACTGAGAAGTAATAGGGTTGATTGCTTACAAGGACACCATTGGAGAGCAAGCTTCAGAACCAAGTTAGCGAATACTTAACTGGGTTTCTAATTCCCGATTTTGTCAAACATTGCGTAGGATAACTAATTTATACGATATAACTATTTGATTGGCTATATAAATATTATCTCACGCCTATATAATACAAAACAATCTCTAAATATTTATTAGCTCAATTGTTAGTATATGTAAACATGTTAATTGTACTTGCTTGTTTCATTTTATTCACATAATCTATAAAAACAAATTAAAAAAATCTCATTAAAGTTCAGATAAAAATAAGCGTATATGGTAATTAGAAGAATGAAGATTAGGTTAGGATTTATATTTTTTGACTAGTAGAATGAAGAATGGTAGATTAGAGCAGTGTAATAAGTAGTATTTATTTAGTAGTAACTCAATTTCTATATATAGCCCCAACTCAAGATTGAAAGTAAATAAAAGTTATCTATTCAAAAATTCTGGTGGTTGGTTAATTTTGCCTCAACTGAATCTATATGAGACCACGAGGACCGTGGTTGGGATGGGGTCTTCCTCCAGGTCCTGGGGGACCTCCGATGCCTAGACCTGGCGGTTTTTTTGATAGTTTATGTGCTGTTATATGTTCTTGGTACGTAAGTTATTTCTCAACATTTTTTTTGTTGGATTATTAGATATATATATTATCATTTTCATATTTAGTCAAAATATTATTGATTTACTAATGTTGATGCTTAAACTTCTTGTTATTGTTCAGCCTGAGCTTCTTCTGCTGTTGTTGGCTATGTTTTAGGGGCCCAATGGGCATATATGGGCCTCCAGGACCTTTTGGGCCGCCACCTCTGCCATGATCCAGCTGGTTGATCCAAAGAAGTATTTACTCTTAAAGAAAAAACAAAATTACTTGTTTGGGTAAAAGGATAATCAGAAGTTTAACCATCAATATTATGTATTTTCTCAAAATAAAAATATCTGTTATTTTTTGTTCGTTCTATTTAGTGCAGTGTTGTATAAAATGGAATAAAATAAGTAGTACACCCAGTACAATTGTACAAATGATCAAGAAGGTGCAAAGAACGCTCGGTGATTATCTATACGGATGATTCAAATCAATCTTTTTCAATGTCTTCTGAGTTATACATATAGTACTGATACACAAAGTTAATATATACATTATTTTTGAGTTTTTGGCAAAAAACATCTTTCAATTATATCTCAAACTTAAGCTACATTCTTAAAGTATTATTCTTAGCAGAAAACATCCTTCAGGTATTTAAAAGTGAGCAATTTCATCCTTATGTTAGATATAGTAAAAAAACTAAGGGATCCTACAAAAACATGAGCAGTTCACGTGACTATCAACAGAAATTTTCCTGCATAATTTCACTACTTGCTATAAGAAGTTCCTGAAAAAAATATTTAAAATCTTAGAAATTATTGCTTATGGAAATAAAAAATGTTTGGAAGGTGTGAGGGTACATGATCTTCTCTTTTTCTCATTTAGTAACGGAAAGAAGTTGGAGCTTAATTATCTTTACCTTTTTCATAGCCAATCTGTATTTAGATCAATAATTTTTTGGGCCAATATGATATTGAAGCGATCAAAATATTGATTATGTCTAGCATTTGAGTTCTTTCTACATTATTAAAAGTGGATGTCTCCAACGAACACCGCTTCTAGCATATTCAATTGAGAAGAAACATATTTCAACTAATAATATTTTAAATATCAAATTACATGAAAAATAAATGAAAAAATTATCAAATTAAGATTTTGCATAATACTAAATTCAATTACCAAAAAAGTTCTCGATAATATTTTTTGCATATCTAAGAACAATAATTAGGAAGGAATGACTTGATTTTTGTGGGATATGTTAGTTTTCTGATAAATTAAAAAAGAAGGATGAAAATTATTCACTTTTAAATATTTGAAGAATATTTTCTATTAAGAATGTAATTTAAATTTGGAGTAAAGTTTAAGAATGATTTTAACCTAAAACTCCATTATTTTTACTAATAGTGAAACAAATACCCCCTTGTAATCCTCTTTCCCTCTGCCCACCCAAGCAAACCACACCAAACCCCACTCTACAGTACACTCCTCTCTCGTTGTGTGATTTTTTTTTGGGGTGCAGTGGATATGTCAGTTTGAATGATTTCTATTTGGCCTTTTCTTATAGTGGAACTATTAATTTCTTCATTGCTTAGTAGTTGTTCTGTTCTACTCCTCTCTATTTCTTCCTTTGACCATAACTTAAACCCCTCTCCAGTTTTGTACATCTTTTTGGGTATATAGTGGATGAATAGTCTTTGATTTCAACTTTAAGCTTTTCAAAATTTATTTTTTAAGATTTTGAGGGAAAGATACTATATGGTGATTATTTCTACATGTTTCTCATAATTTCCATTTTCAAATTTCAAAACCACAAATAAACCCCAAAAGTCTATACTTTTTTAGGTGTTTTTTTTTCTTGCTGTTTTTGCCTTAACTTTGCAAAACAAGCCAAGAAAAGAACACCATTTTTCTTGTTTTTGCATAAAGTTGGGTTCTTTATTGTTATTTTGCATGGATAGGTTGGTGAGTGATCAAGGAGGGAGTAGTAGTAACATGTTTAGGGATTATAGAAAAGGGAATTGGATAGTAAAAGAAACAATGGTTCTTATAGAAGCAAAAAAGATGGATGATGAAAGGAGAATGAGAAGGCAAGAGGGAAAACCAACAGAGTTAAGATGGAAATGGGTAGAGGATTATTGTTGGAGGAATGATTGTTTGAGGAGCCAAAATCAATGTAATGACAAATGGGATAATCTCATGAGGGATTTCAAGAAAGTAAGGGAATATGAAAGAAGAGTTGTTGAAGCAAGTGGAGAAGAAATTATAAGATCTTATTGGAAGATTGAGAAGAATGAAAGGAAAGAAAAGAATTTGCCTACTAATATGTTGCCTGAGATTTATGAGGCATTAGTTGAAGTTATGGACAAAAAAAGCCAAAGAATGTTGTTGCCTTCTTTACCTCCCACATTGCAACAACAATCTACTCCTTTGCCACTTCCACCAATTACAACAACACTAACACAAACAGATTATACTACTAATGTTCCTTTTACCACAGTAGGTACTCTTATCTCCTACTACTTTTTTAAAATTTAACACTGTGAATGATCACTATTTAACTAGTAGCTAGTACTATTTTAAAGTCCACTCTCATTTGCTTTTAGTGAGAACCTCCACTTGGATATTAAGTCTACTTTGGAAAAGCTTAATACTTGACATAATTGGTTGAGAGAAAGTTATTTTGTTCTGTTTTGTTTATGTGTTGCATTTTGAGTATTCTTGATTTAATTTGCTTGATATCTTTCTAGGTTTTCCCATGATTGTTTGAATCTTTCTATTATTTCTTCCTAATTTGGCAACATATATTTTCATGTGTTGCACAATTAATATTTTTCAAAGGCAAGCTTTTAATTCTGTTTCTTGAAATAATATACTTATTCATCTGAAAGAAATACTTATTAATCAAGTGATCAACTTTAAGTGTGTAGTAGGCATTTGGCCATAGAAATCAAATATTTTTTCACTTTATTTGGAATTTTTGAAGTTGGAGTTGAAGATGAGTTGTGTTTGATTATAGTTTTTGCATAAAATATTTGATTGTTTGAAAGTGAAAATCAGATTTGGGTTGTTTTTTAAATCGGAATTTCATGTCAAACACTGATTTTCAAATAAAGTAGAAAAAAATCTGAAAAAAAGTGGATGACTCCTTTGTATGTTTTCCTTTTGGTAGCTACGAATGGGGGAGGATATATAGGGGTGTGTGTATGCGGGTTTAGATAAGCAAGGATATACCATGAGTCGTTGAGATATTCTATGAGATTATTCTATCCCACATTCTATGGGATAATAATCTCACCATTTTTGTACAAATTGTGGGATTAGCTTATAACTCAAATCAAACATGAGACAAAGTTAATCCTAGATTTTATCCCGAGATTATTATATGGTTCAAAATGAATCTTATTTGCATTTATTTCAATCTAACACATCAATCTAGAAAGACATTGACATTTGACAGTTTAAACTGTTTCATTCACTCAATTTTGTTATAGCTAGTGATATTTTATGAGCATTTAGTATTAATGAAAATTCCTTTATGATATACTCCATCTGTTTATGTTTTGGAGATGTGTGATAGCTCAGATCCTGATCATAGCAGTGAGCGTTCAGATTCACCGGCAAAGAAGAGAAGAATGAGAGGAGGAGGTGAAGGAACTAGTGGCACATCAAAATGTAACATTAACAATTCATCACAAGAAGTTGGCTCTGCCATCTCCAAGAGTGCTGCTATTATAGCAGAAGCAATTCAGTCTTGTGAAGAAAGAGGAGATCGAAGGCACAAAGAACTCTTAAGCTTGCACCAGAGAAGGCTACAAATTGAGGAGTCAAAGGTTGAGATCAATAAAGAAGGCATTAATGGACTTGTTGATTCTATCAATAAACTTGCTAATTCCATCCTTGCTTTGGCTGGTAACAAGAACCAATCAACTGATCCTAAATAGCTAGCTACTCATCATGTGTCTTTGTCAATCTTGAATAGTATGATTATGTTGTTGTTTCATACTATATCTTCTTATATAATACTAAGTTGATGAGCTGATTGTAACATTATTGATTCATTGATGAATGCAATTTAAGTCGTTTCCTTTCTACTCTTTTTCATTTGGATTTCTCACACTGATCCAACTTTTCACAACACAAAGTACTTTTTTCATTTGAAAAGTATCGTTTAAATTTAGCTCTCTAAGCACGCAAGAATGTGACTTAGCTGTCAATAAAATGGTACGAAAACTATAGGAACAAGGATTCATTTTACAATAGAAGTAAAATTCCCAAGTCTTAATGGACAAAGTAATATTTCTAATATTTACAAAGGCAGTGAAGATGAACTGTCCCAAAAGCTACTGTGTAACTGTGTTTATTGAGTTTTGTACATACACAAGTGGTATGAAAATCATAAAAAGATTATAGTTCAAATCGCAACAGAGATAAAAATATCTTCTCATCATAAGTCTTATTAGTGCATATAGTATCTCGTATATATGTTGGTGGGAGGTACTCTCTCCGTTTCAAAAAGAGTGACCTGATTTGACTTGGCACGGAGTTTTAAAAAATAAAGAAGACGTTTAAATCTTGTGGTCCTAAATTAAAGTTATGTCAAATGTACTAAATTGCCCTTCAATCTTATGGTTTTAAACATGTCATGTGGAAAGCTGAAATTAAAATATTACCAAAAAAGGAAAGAGATCATTCTTTTTGAAACAGACTAAAAAGGAAAGGAGATCATTCTTTTTTAAACGGAGGGAGTAGTAAATATCATATTCATACTGAATCAAAAAAATAATTGGTTCATTGAAGGCAAAACATGACAAAGCAGCAGTCAAGATGAACTATTGTGTTTACTGATTCTGCACACATGTTGTGTTGATTTCTACTACACCATATTTCAGTTTCAAAAAAATATAAAAAGAGTAATGGGCAACACTGAGTAAAGAAATTGTAAGCTACATGTGTAGGGCATGACAAAAGGACTGGTCAAAGGTACCTTCCAGTCAATAAATGGCCTTGACTAGCATTGCAAAATGGCCATTTCTGTGCTATTATTCATGTCAGTTTTGTGGAAGGTTGTAGACTTGTAGTCATGGAAAGGTTGGGCTTTCCCTTTCCCATTATTATTGGCTGGATGTGTATGCTTTCTTCAGTTTTACTGACACAACTTGGCCACACTATATCTTTTTTTAGTTAGTATTTTTTAAAGTTATGCGCAAACTATTAATTCAAAATAAATATTATAGTTATAGTTTCATTTAATTTTAATTCGTAGCAAATACATTGTCATTCGCCTCTCTCCCTTGAATCACGCTCACCTCTCTCACTTTATACAAACACAAATGTATAAATTGTGTTTGTGTTTGTACAAAGCAAGAGAGAACTGTATATACAAATACAAATACATATTTTTTTGTCCTATACACTTATAATTACACAAATACAAATCTTCCTCTGTCCAGTTCTCTTTTGTCTTTCTCGCTTTATACAAACACAAATAATACAAATTACAATGTATAATTTGTGTTTGAATAAAGCGTACGAGAGAGAGAAATTTGATATACAAATATTTTAATTCGATTCAATTGTATACAAATTTAAATTTTATGTAGATATACAAACACAATCATTGATACATATACATAGTAGTTATATATATATACAATTATCTAACTAATATACATATACAATCGCTGCGATTTTATACAAACAAGATGCCTGCGAATCAGATGCCTGTGATTTATACAAATCAGATGTTATGGAGCGCAAATAGCAAAAATGTAGCTATAGAGCGCTAATATAAATTTTATGTTTGATATACCTAAAATTTGCTCTGTTTTTTTTTTTGAATTATAGTACTTGAAAGCGCTCTTAAAATTGACATATTTTATTAAATGCATACCTAAATTATGAGAAGTCTTGATTATCTCTCCGAACATGATTTTTTAGAAGGAAAAATGTCATATATGGCAAACAAATTTAATGAAATAACGCTCTATAAGTATAGTTTACATAATTACATTTCATGGATATAGTTTAGTTTGCTATGGGGTTTAATTTTGTATAAACCATTTTTTTGGTTTTAACTTTATACAATATTTAAAAAAAAAGAAAAGAATGGAAACATGAGCGCTAAATACGGTAACAGTAAATTTACATAATCCGATAATTCCAGCTAAACATCCAAATATTTTCCAAAAAAGAGTTCTACAGCGATAGAAAGACCATACCAACTTGTTCCTCAGACTACCGAACCATTAGATTCATCACTATTTTTGTATATTCAACGTCATGCAAGGTTTCTTTGAAGGAACTTCGTGTTTTGAACGGTAAGAAAGTATACAATTGATTTTTATATCATAAAATTGAAATTTTGAAAATGATTTTTTTTGTTTTGTTGATTCTAATGGTTCATAATTTTTTTTATTTGTTTATACAAGATTAGATAAATCGTATATTAACAATTCTATTCTAAATTTTTGTTCGAAAAATTGAATGACACGATTTGTATATATGAAGTGTATATGATTCAATAAAAAATGTGTGCTTTAATTTGATAAAATAAATCCTTTGTAATTTTATTGTATATGCAATTATACGATTTGTATATTGTTTAATTGATAATATTGTATATATGTAAGGAATCGTGTAAAATTCTTATACAATGTATATGTGTAAGTAATTGTATAAAATTAGTATGTCAATTGTATATATGAATCGTGTATGATTCAACAAAAAGGGTGTGCTGTAATTTGTTAATTTTTGGTGTAATTTGTTTGTATATATAATTGTGTAAGGTTTGTTTATTGTTTAATGTTCATACTATTGTATATAAATAGGTATTTGTATAATTTCTCTTATATTGTGTATATGTGACAATAATTGTGTGAAATGCATTGTATATGCATTATTTATATAACTAAACAAAATATACAAATAACTAATACAAAATGTGATTTGAACATGAAATATACAATATACAAATATCTATTTACAAATATGATTTAAGCAGAAAATATATATATACTTTATGTAAATTTGTAAATAACTAACGAAATAGACAAATCTAGATACAATTTTGTTTTAAGCAAATACCTAATTTTCTTCAGATTCGTCCAGATCTGATGAAGCAGACACAATCTCCTCTAAATCATTGTCTTGGCTTTTCTCTTACTTCCTCCTTCAACAATTTTATTGCCGCTTGTCTTGGCATTGTTGATGACTTTCTGAAGTGCAATCGGGTCATTTTTTTCTTCTTGGATCTCAAGTCTTCAATAGATTTTTCATCTAGAACTTGTATAGATTTTGTCATAGACCCGCATTGACTCCAAAATCTTGAGTTAAACCGATTGAAAATGAAGGTGGACAACTTAGACATGCAATGGCGTACCTCTCATAATCCTCTTAGATGGAGTCGAATCATCCATTTGTTTTTGAAAAACGGATAATCTGATAAGTAATAAGGGAATTTTTAGAAAAAAATAATCAATAAACTAACAAGCATAATACATATACAATTGTTGAAAAACGAAAAAAAGAAATTCACCCACAATTTTAGCGGTTACTTGCGAAAAGTGAAAACACGATTGGATGACAGTAAAAACTAACAAGCATAATACACTAGTGGTCAACTCGTGTATTTTTTCCTAAAAAAATGTTAGAATTGTTTATTACCCATTTTTTTAACCTTCAACTTAAAGTTGAATATTACCTTATTGAACACAACGGTCTCGTTCAAATACGCACACTACTATTAAAAATGGCATAAAATAGATTTGATATTGAAAGCCGATGTAATCATTGAACGAGAAAGAATTATAAAAACGATTTTTATAATATTCGTCAAACATTTTGCAAAAATAGAAAACAAAAAAAGTACTCCATAACTTTTGGGATACATGGAAAAAACACATACTATTAAAAATCTATGTAGAATGAAAAGAGCAAAAATGAATTTATACTAAACTTTTTGTTGTAATAAAATGTAAACTACAACTTACTGGATTGGCAGGAAAGGAAAAACACAGGTCTAATAGTAAAATCAGATTTTGAAAATCAAAGGGAGAATAACTCGTTATCCCTTGAAACAAGAAATATAAGAAATAATGGTGAAAATTCGTTATTCCTTAAAACAAGAAATAATATAACTTAAACTAGTAACATTAAGTGGAACGATAGAAGAAAATAAAATACAAGAAATTAAAGAGAAACAAGCAAAAGTTGTAAATCTTATTAAAAATAGAACGTTAGTTTAAAGAAATAACCTATCGGTTCATTATTCATTCACGCTCGTTTTTTTAAGTATCAACACTTGTTATTTTTTGATTATATATGTTGTTTTTTTTCGCAAATAAAAGGAATTTTTATTACCAAATAGTTATTGTTGTACGATCTCAAAATCTACTCTGACATGACAGTGAAATCGTACTTTTGTATGATCTTCCTTGTGATTGACCGAGATGTATCAGTATTACTATTGGCTTGATAAATTCTCTCTATCCAAACACATCTTGTATATGGCTGCTTAACTCCTTTGCTCTTGACATTTGTGCATGCCCATTCAAGTTCTTCTTGCCATGACATAGCTTATCTTGAAGCACTTATCCACCAACAAACTAGACCAAATATTTGTTCGGTAAAGACATTCAAAAAATAGATAATCAGTTATTTCCGTTCATGCATCACAAAGGACACATTGTTGCGAATTAAATAATTAAATTTGAAATGGAGGGAGTACTATAATAGAAAAATCAATAAAAAAGGAAAAAAATATGGTGCGAATTAAAAAAAAGAAGATATATTTTCGAATACCCAATAGAAATTAACGAATCATAATTCTTCTCTTTTCAGGATTAGATTTCTTGTACAGAATATGATGCGAATAAAAAAAAAGGAGTAATATTTTCGAATCCCAAATAGAGATTAATGAATTACATTTCCTTCTTCTAGGAAATAAACCAAGAATATAATTCCTTAATAGTTTACGATTTATAATTTATGGTAATTTAATTATAGAATTTTTAATTAGTTTAGGATTTGTTATTTATGCTATTTAGTTAATTATGTTTAATTAAAATATGTTAGTTGTAATTTAATTTGGTTTTGTTAAGATGGCTCAGTTGGTTTGGAGGGTGGTTATCCACACGGATGACCCGGGATCGATCCCCCTCAATGCCTTCTGAGTCGAGCCTGTCACGTGGCAGAGGTTGTAGCGGCTGCGGGTTATCTAATAGGAGCCTGTCACGTGGCAAAGGTTATAGCGGCTGCGGGTTATCTGGGGTTCCAAAAAAAAAATAGGAGAGACTTTTATTACATATTTTCAATCTAAGTCTCTTACTTCTTCTTTGTCCTAGCTCATATACAGAATCATGGCACCAACCACAAGACGACTTGATGATGATTTTGGAAATGTAAAAGCATTCTCTTCTCATCTTCTTGATGATGATTTTGGGAATGGAAAAGTATTTTCTCAAAACAACGAAAATAATGGAAAGTTGGAGGTAAAGAAGAATGAATTAGGGGAGGAACTTGAGGAGAAAGACAAGAAGAAGATTCCTGTGGAGCTATCTTGGGAGATGATTCGTGCGGAGCGATCTATGAAGAAAGGTAGAATATGCCGTTTTAATAATAGTTATTGAGTTTAATAATCTATCTTATTATTTATAGTATTATTTTTTCCCGCTTTTTTGCTTGCTCTTTTTAGTGTGTTTTATTTGTTGCAGTTAATCAATCTTTTTCTTATATACGGGATCTTTAGCAAGCAATGTCACCTTTTCGTATACTATTATATCCTTTCTGACTAAATTTCCGTTTTAAAATAATCTCATTAGAAATAATATATCCTAGCGTTTTTGTTATCTTTTAATTATATATACATATTTTTCAAGTTTTTTTGATACACATTGTATTATGTGCTTCTATAAAAAAAGAAAAAGAATCCAAATAACAAAATTTATCAAATATATTTTGTAGATATATTAAGTTGTGAAAACAGCGGTAGCATAAATGATCTTTGTCAATTTTTGAAGTTAGACTTTTCATATGTTATACGATTTAGTGCCATTAAATCTGTATGGAATTCTTTTTGAGATGGGAAACACTTCAATTCAACAATTTTTTGAACCAATAAACTGGAGGTTCAATTGTGATCTGTTAGCATTTACAATATATTGACTTTTTTTTATACACAATCATTAGTACCAGGTCTATCATAGGTCATCCTGTAAACTTAATATGAATGAATAACTTTCCAATCACTAGTATAAAAATACTCTTTCGCCTTTTCTTAAGAAAATTGCGCCAAATTTATGTGCAAATAATGCTTTAAGAGAGATTGCCACTGATACACATCAATTTGACTGGTGTACATGTAACTTTAGGAGAATAATAGATTTGTCAGTTTTCATAATGAATACGCATGAATGAGTTGTTAGTAAAATATTTGTGATGCTATCAATATAAAAAACAATCATCGAAAAGAAACACGAATTTGGGGACCACATTCATGTTACAATTAGCTGGTGTGAAATACAAGGTAAATATTTCTTTGTATCGGGTGTATACACTCAATGAATGTAACTTATTTTAATTAAATGATTTGATAGAGTAAAATATATATTATGCAATTATAGTTTAAGTGATGTGTGTGTATATATATTTCAACACATATCCTATATTTATTGACTTGATATTAACACACAATATCGATAAAGTTAGATCAAATAGAAGCCTGACATTATTATTGAACGTGTATTTGATGAACGTTTTTCTTATCTAAGATGATTATATCAAACCTTATGAGTTAGCCTTAATCAAATTAAAATAATTTAAAAATATGTGATCATGTAATATTTTTTATGAATTTCAAATTAAATGTGGCAATGAAAATATAATTAGGGAATTGAAAGTGGTCTTCAACTCATTGAAAGTGGAAAAAATATGTAATATTATTTACTATTTTATAATTATAAAAAATAATCAACGTAAAAATATATTTCTGTAACCATCTGTAAGTAAGACATTTCATGATGTAATCCAAACATCTCATCCACACAATATTGCTCTTATAAATAAGACACTGAATTAAATAAGACATTTGACATATTCCAAATATTTCATTTAGATTTAAAAAAATTGTATAAATAATGCTACTTATACTCTAAACTATTATACTCTATTCGTCCATCTTTAACTTAGCACACCTTTTAAGAGACAAGAAATAGAGCGGTTATTTTATTATATCACTCATATTAATTAATAAGTCATTTAAATATTCAAAATGAACCGTATTTTGATAACAGAAGTAAAATTGACACAAAATAATAAATTATTTTACTTATATATTTATTTTTAATATATCGAACAAGTAAAGATGAACGAAGAAATAATTAATAAAGGCATGTAACACGTGAGATTACGCTTATTTGCAATATTTCTATTTTGCTTTTAGTTGTTTTGTAGTTAATAATATAATAAAAAAAACAATAAAAAAAACAAAAAGAATATGGTGCGAATTGAAAAATAGAGAAATATATTTTCGAATACCCAATAGAAATTAAAGAATTATAATTCTTCTCTTTTTAGGATTAGATTTCTTGTACAAAATATGGTGCGATTAATAAAAAAAGGAATAATATTTCCGAATCCCAAATAGAAATTACTGAATTACATTTCTTCTTCTAGGAAATAACCCAAGAATATGATTCCTAGGATCTATTATTTATGGTAATTTAATTATAGAATTTCTAATTAGTTTAGAATTTGTTATTTAATTAATTGTGTTTAATTAGAATTTGTTAGTTGTAATTTAATTTGGGTTTGTTAGTATATTATAAATAGGAGATTCCTTTATTACATATTTTCAATCTAAGTCTCTTGCCTCTTCTTTGTTCACTACATAGCTCATATACAGAATCATGGCACCAACAACAAGGCGGCTTGATGATATTTTGAAAATGGAAAAATATTCTCTCAAAACAATGAAAATAATGGAAAATTGGAGGGAGAGAAGAATGAATAGGGGAGGAACTTGAGGAGAAAGACAAGAAGAAGAGAGAGCGGAGCTATCTTGGGAGACGAAAGATGATTCGTGCGGAGCGATCTAGGAAGGAGAGGCAGAATATGTAGGTTTAATCTTAGTTATCGAGTTTAATAATCTATCTTATTATTTAAAGTATTTTTTTCGCTTTTTTATTTGCTCTTCTTAGTGTGTTTTGTTTGTTGCAGTTAATTAATTTATTACATCTCTTTTTTATATACGAGATTTTTAGCAAGCAATGTCACCTTTTCGTATACTATTATATTCTTTCTAATTAAATTTTTATTTTAAAAATAATCTCATTAGAAATAATATATCTTAGCGTTTTTGCTGTCTTTTAATTATATATACATATTTATCAAAATAAAATAAAATTGTGATCTGTTAGCATTTACAATATATTGACTTTTTTTATACACAATATCATTAGTACTAGGTCTATCATAGGTCATCCTGTAAACTTAATATGAATGAATAACTTCCCAATCACTAGTATATATATACTCTTTCGCCTTTTCTTGAGAAAGATTGCACCAAATTTATGTGCAAATATGCTTTAAGAGAGATTGCCCCTGGTACTCATCAATTTGACTGGTGTACAGGTAACTTTAGGACACTAATAGATTTGTCAATTTTGCATAATGAATACTCCTAAATGAGTTGATAGTAAAGTATTTGTGATGCTCTCAATATAGAGAACAATCATAGGAAAGAAAACGAATTTGGGGACCACATCCATGTTAGAATTAGATGGTGTGAAATACAAGGTAAATATTTCTTGGTATCGGGTGTATACACTCAAGGAATGTAACTTATTTTAATTAAATGATTTGATGGAGTAAAATATATGTTATGCAATTATAGTTTAAGTCGTGTGTGTATATATATTTCAATACATATCCTATATTTATTGGCTTGATGTTAACACATGATACCGATAAAGTTAGATCAAATAGAAAACTGACATTATTATTGAATGTGTGTTTAATAAACATTTGCCTTATCTAAAATGATTATATCAAACCTTATAAGTTAGCCTTAATCAAATTAAAATAATTTAAAAATATATCATCATTAAATGTGGTCATGTAATCATTTTTCATGAATTTCAAATTAAATGTGGCAATGAAAATATAATTATAAGGGAATTGAAAGTGGTCTTCAACTGATTGAAAGAGAAAAAAATATGTAATAGTATTTACTATTTTATAATTGTAAAAATAATCAACAACATAAAAAAATATTTTTATAACCATGTGTAACAGTGTAAGTAAGACATTTGATGTAATCCAAACATCTCGTCAATTCATGTTTCTAGTGGCCACTATGCTCTTGTCTCACAAAAATGAAAGTTTACTCGGTCTTTATCTCCAGTAAGTAGTTTATTTAGAAGGTTTATTCAAGGTTTTGGTGAGGGCCGAGTGATTCATAGTTCAGATTACTCTGCAAAGTTATAGATTATCAATTTAGTATTACGTTCAAAAAATATGTTTTCCTCTTTGGAACATAATTTTTCTAGTAATGCTAAAGTTATAGATTACCAATTTAGTATTACGTTCAAAAACATGTTTTCCTCTTTGATGGAACCGAATTTTTCTAGTAATGTTGTTTAGGGAAAAAATAATGTTTTCCTATAGTATTTGATGACAGTTTGCGTAGTGAGAGGTTAATAGTCGGTGTCACTCTGAAAATGAACTATGCTTCAGTTTACTTATTGAGAGGTTCATACTCAGTGTTACTCTTGAAACGAACTACGTTTTAATTTGCTTATTGAGAGGTTCATACTCAGTTTTACTCTGGAAACAAAATATCTCAATAGATCATTATTTAAGAAAGTCACTCAACTTAGTTTTGTTTCAATAAAGTGACTCAATTTATGGATTTTCTTTTATAAAGTCACTCCAGTTAAACTAATTTTTCTACAAAATTATTATAACCAAGTGATAAAAGAGATAATTGCACAAACCACCCTATAAAGTTAGTTTCTTAATACTTACTTTCCTTGTAGTAGGTTAAAATATAATATTTACCTCTCTTATTTTATTTTATTTTATTTTAATAATATTATCTTAACTTAATTAATATTAACTCAACTGTCCAAGCATTAAGCATTATGCAACTTGGCTCAGGTTTCGTCTCTTCAAGTAATTTACAGTTTGGTCTTATAGCATATCGATTGCAGTTAGAAAATATTTTTTTCTAAAAGCCAAAGAGGACACATTACTCATACTAATTACTATCGCATCCCTCTAGGAATCACAAATGGTTCAGTTTTGCGGGTAAATTCACATCAATTCAATTCTTTTTTTTCTTTTCGAAAAAAAAAACTTTTTTATCCCAACTTTTTTAGTTACTCTTTCGGTTTCTTTTTAATTGTCATGTATTTAAAAAAGAGTAATTTTTAAGTATAGCAAAGATAAAAATTATATTTATATGTAGCTATAGTTTGCATAATTGCGCTCCATAACAAATTTTATGTTTGCTATGGAGCTACTGATCTCTATATTTCGGTAATCTTGCCAATTTATATACAATTTGATTGTTTTAAAAATTAAATAAAAAGGCGTTAATTTCTGTTACAAAAAAAAATCGCTGCTAAACTCATGCACTGTCACGACCCAACCCACCGGACCGTGCGGGCACCTACACACTAACTCCTAAGTAGGAGAACCCTCATATCCCAATAGTTAAAACATGGGGAAGATTAACGAAAATGGAGATAAATGAAATCATAATGCTTCTATAAATGAAAACCTTCTTAAACAAATTTGGGTTAAAATTTGTAAAGTAACTAACACCTCCAAGAATCTAGTATAAATAGGTACAAGAGCTACTAAGAGTACAAACTGGACATAATAAATAAAAGACACAGCTCCCACTATGCGGAAGGAAAAGTAGAAGTTGCTGGAGAATTCTTCATCTTCATCTAATGACACATCACCAACCTGCATCCAGACTATGTTAGTATCAGTACAAACCACACGTACTAGTAGGCATCATCGGTCAACCTGACGTCCACCACATAACATAAGAAAACAACTAGCAAGAACAAGCAATAAACCACTCGCTTCTCCACATTTACCCTCTCTTGAAAACCTCTGAATTACACTAGTACTCTAACTACTAACCACTCTCTTGGTCAACCTACTTACTAGGTTCTTGATCATAGCCTAACCATTCTAACACATAGAAAAGTCCCAAAATATAATTACAAGCATTCCGACTAACCACTCACGTCATTCCTTTACTTCCTCTTCATATTACCCAGCCATGGTCACATAGTACATTACGTCAAGCTTTCTAACCACTGGCCACAAATTACTTTCTCCAAGTGAAATCCACCTAAGCACTTACATCACGTACACTACCCCACTCCTCGCCATTACAACATACGATACCCTTTACTCGGACATTAACAATTCTTGAAACGTTGACTCCCCCTTCCGGTTCATTCAACGTCAAGGTACATATCAAGTTTACTCAACATAGAAGAACAATCAAACATAAGTCCTCATAACCATATAACAACTCCGGGAAATACAACATCAATTATCATTACGAACGAGGTATAGTTTCACAATCCTCAATGCATACAATTATGTCAAATCATTGGTCCTCTCAGGGGACCTAAACCCAAACAGTTAGCATACCGAAACGTGGTACCCGATCCAATGATTATGCCAAAACGTGGCAATCGATCCCATAATTATGTCGGAACGTGGCAATCGATCCAAGTTAGTGTGTCGGAACGCAACACCCGATCCATTCAACAATCCACAATCACAATCACAAATCACATTCTCATAATCATATAATCAAGTCATGATTCATGGCATTTATCATTTGTATATACTCTTTTACAATTAATGTGATTAACAATGCAACATTCACATACATACATGTATCATAATGAAGCAAGAACGAACATACAACGCACAATCATAGAATCCCAACCATCCCAATGAACTATTCATCAATGTATGACTTGTAAACATTGATTCGACCATACTTAGCCCTAGTTCATCATCTAAGACTTCTTCCTATGATTTAATCGTATTTATTTCGGTGCACGAAGGCCTAGGCATAATTCCTACCATTGATTATCATTATACTACGCAGTGGGCATAAATTTATAGCTACTCAATTAATAAAACCTACCCTAATTGGGCGCCAAGCAACTGCACGGAGTTTGGCTTCGATTCTTGTTTTCGAACTTCGTGGCGGTGATCTTGACCGGAAATCCACCACCCATCGACCTCTTTACGCTAGAAATATCATTTTCCTTCTTTCCCAAGCTTAGAGCAGCTTTCTGAGGGTTTCTAGGTTGTTTTACGACTAATTTAGGTATTTTAGGAAGAAAGAGGAATTATAACTTCGCGTTATTTACATTCTGTCTCGCCTATCCCGCTCTGGCGCCAACTTACCCCGCCCTGGCGCCACCGCCTTAGCGACATCTGGCTCGCCATGGTGGGACAGTGGCCCAGTATTTCTCGAAGTTTCACTTTTCTTCATTAACAACGGTTCGGGTCGTTACATGCACATTATATTTTAATAGGATTTCTTTCCTTTAACGACTTCTTCATCAATTGGGACTCCATTATATATATATAAACAAACTGAAACATAATAATTGCATATAAACAAAATTACTACATATATACATAAAGAGATTATACATACATTTATTGTTATGTATAACTATGAAATATATACAAACAACAAATTATATACAAATAAATGCTAATATCTACTACTACTTGTATATAAAGTGTCTTTTGTGAAAAAATTATAGAATCTGTATAAACAAAGTTACTACATATATAGATAAAGAGATTATACCGACATGTCTTGTTATGTAAAAGTAGTGTTTTAAAAAACTCTTCTGAGACTCGCCTCGGGGCTCGCCTTGGGGCGGGGCTCTACCAAAACGCCCCAAGACTCAAGTGTGAAACTTAGTTCTGCAAGACTTACGCCCTAAGTGCCCGACTTTACACCCTAAGCACGACCAACGCCCAACGCTCGGGACTCGCCTAACAAATCTTACACAAATTATGCATTAAATTTTTTAATTAACATTGTTGACCCTCATAATTCTTGAATAAATAAATGATACATAATAATTTTTTAATCTATAGAGATAAGAAGATTGAGAGTAACTCAAACAACAAGTGTAGTATCGCATCTTTACTATTTGGTAACACTGTAAATGTGATTATATATTACGTAACAATTCTTTTAAAAATACGTAGCGAAATTTTACTTTTTCACTTATCATTGGTATTCATGGTTTGGTCATATGTCTCAAAATTATCATATTTTATTTAGCTAGTTGAAAGTAATTTTATTTTTATTCATGAAGGAGTGATGTTTTTACTATAATACTAGTAAGTTCATTGATTATTTTCTTTTAAGGGGTAAATTGTATAGTATGATAAAAAAAAATTCTAGAAACAATGATTCTTTTATTACTAGGAAGTTAAGATATTAGATTATTTATACTTGTATAGTCATGTTAGAAGTTTTATTTTCTATGAGTTTCCTTAATATGTTTGTAATTATTTCAAACTATTGATGTATTTTTATAATTTTGTGTTATTAGATTATTATACTATATTGTAAATTAAAAAATTAAAGACCCATAGGGCTTACACCCCACGTCTTGAGGCTTACGCCTCGCCCTATACTAAGTAAAACTCTCCGCCTTTTAAAACACCAGTAAACTATGGAAAATATACAAACAAATGCTAATGTCTACTGCTACTTGTATATAAAGTGTCGTTCGTGCAAAATTTATAGAATCTGTATAAACAAACTAAAATTTAGTGATTGTATATAAACAAAATTACTGCATATATACATAAAGAGATTATACAGACATGTCTTGTTATGTATAACTATAGCACATATACAAACAACAAATTATATACAAGCAAATGCTATATATATATATATATATATATATATACAAAATTAATTTTTATACAACACATGATCGTATAAAGGGAATTTGTATATACAAATATATCTTCTAAGTGGGTCCTACCAGATGGCAAAAAACATGAAACTTTTTCTGTGAATTACAAATAAAGGAAACCATGGCTATAACATTTAATATTAATTAAATATTTGCTATTTCATACAATTTTCCTTTTTTAGAACTATTTACTTCCAATATGTCAAATGCAATAAAAATACTACTTTGTCTAATTTATATGACTCATTTTTTTAGTCAATTCTTGAAAGAATGACACATTTTTATATTTAGTAAAAATTTAATCGTCGTTCCAATTTATATGATGTAGTTTAAGTTGACATGAAGTTTAAGAAAAATGGTATAAAATAAGTCATAGATATTTGTGTGCCAGTAAATCATTTCATTAGGTGTAAAATAAAAATTCAAAAGTTAAATTTTTATTAAATACATATCTGTGTCATTCCTTTTGGGGGTAATTAGACTTCTCATATGCTAACCAATAGCAAAACCAATAAAATAGTTTTAAACGATTTTCAATTTTGGTTCTTAATGGTTCACTTTCAGTTTAACCAATAAGAAAATGTTTATAAAATAAATATATGACTTCTCCAACAATTTGATGCAACGAGACAATAATGCAACTTTACAAATGCTCATACAATTGATACAATAATAACTAACATGAAAAGAACTATATAAGTGTAACACCAAGAGAAATTAAGAGGAATTGAATTCCTATTTTAGATTTTGACATATATGTATACTATGAAGTTGTGAACTCAAAGTCAATGTGAAAGGTGAATTGGATGCTAAAGGCGTAAAGGGATAAGGGCCTAGGGCTGCGTAGCGGTCGGTTCGGTTCGATTTTAAAGTTTATCGGTTTGGCTTATTGGTTATCGGTTGGAAGAGATGCTAAACCGTTATCGAACCATTAAGATATTGGCTTATCGGTTATTGATTTATCGGTTTTTGATCGTTATCGGTTTAACCGTTAAGATTTGACAAAAAAAATTATTGAAAATCACTTAGAAACAAGGTGACAAACCAAATGAACCATGCACATGAGTTCACAAGTTACATCTTGCTCAAAAGCAAACATTTTACATTGTAGAATAACCAAGTGTTTGAGACAACCAGGAAACCAAACACTAAGTCAAAGACTTTATATACAAAATGGTATAAATATAATTATTTAATTTACTATCGGGGGTTATCGGTTAACCCGTTAAGAAAAAACCTCAAACTGTTAAGAACCGATAACCCGATAAGAAAAAAATCAAAACAGTTATCAAACCGCGAAACCAATAACCCAATACTGATAAACAACTAACTTTTTTCGGTTTGGATTATCAGTTTCGATTTGGTTTTGAATAGCCCTAGATAAGGCAACCAATAAGGTACTGAAAATAATATTTAGTATTTATGTAGGGTAAATAGTAAATTATTATAGTCTTAATGAGTTACCAGTTTACCCAATCGCCAAAAATTGAAAAATAAAAAATCGAACGATAACTCGATAATTTTTTTATAAAATCATTAACAACTCGTTAACTCAATAACCCGATAGCAATAAATTGATAGCATTTTTTTTATTCGATTTATCAATCTATTCAATTTTTGCTTTTACAAAAATAAATAATAAAATTTGTGATGGAAGGTTTATTTAAAAGAAGAATTAAATAACCACATAAATATTACTAATATATTTAAAATCACAAGTTTTAATTTGGTATTATAATAAGGGAAAATTACGCGGTTAAGCAAATTTATACAACTTAATTACTCATCATACCTATAGTTTGCTATAATTACCACTCGCGACTAACATTAACCATTAATTACGTGGGTTGACCTCCAGTTTGTATAATTAGCCACGTTTGTATATGTATAATTCGCAACTAACAATTTTTTGTTTGATTTGTATTTGTATACGATGATTTGTATTTGTATATGACGATGATTTCCTTTGGTTTTTCAGTTTTGTCATCACATATATTCAATCTTTTTGTGTATAACTTTTTAAAGTTTGTATAAATGTGTAGTTTTCAGATTTTGTATAATATAATTTATATAAATGTAATTTGTATAAATCTTTTTGTGTTTAACTTATTAAAGTTTGTATCAATTTGTTATTTTGAGTTTTATCATATTTGTATAATTTTCAGACTTTATATTACTCAATTATACAAAAACACGCGAATTATACAAACGTACATGCGAATTATACAAACGAGGTGCGAATTATACACATTATTGCATCTCTCCTCCCTCTCCCAATCTCGCTCGCCTCTCTCCTCCCTCTCCTAATCTCGCTCGCTAGAATATACAAATACATATGTATAGTGTACAATTATCTAACCGATATATATATAAAATTCACCACTCCCACCCTGTGCCCTCTCTCGCTCGCCTCTCTCCTCCCTCTCTCAGTCTCGCTCGCTACTCTCCTCCTTATAACATGTAGCTACGAATCGTAATTAGCAAACTATAACTATGAAGTGTAATTAGGTTATTTTGATTGGTTATATGCGAAAGTTCCTCATATAATAATATAGTATTTTTTAAAATCAAATTATCAAACTCAAGTTTAAAAGTTTTCCATACCCGTATCATACTTATAAGTTATAACCTATCATGATTTGAAATATAATGGACATGCAATATGAAATCAAATTGATATGAAATTGAAATTTGATTGGTCATATAATTTGGGTTTCTTAACTTATCTTTTTCATAAACATAAAAACCCACAAATTATGAAAACTATAAAAAATTTCTCAATTCTTACTCAATCTTACCAAATCAACAAATTATAGTTCTTAAACAAGATATCAAAATATTTTAATTTACCGTATTATTTCCATTTTTAACTCATAATTTATAGATTTATAAATTATATTTTGTAAATAAAAGATTATCATTTTAAATTTTACAACAAAATTCATATTCGAAGGTGAGGACAGCATAATTTTTTGGGGGGAAAAAACGGATACAGAAACAGAAACAGAAACAGAGTGAACAAACTTGATTCTCTGGGAATCCGATTAACGACGTGAGCTTCATCTGAAATCATCCATTAGAACTTCTTCCCTGGTAATCCGATTACGACGGGGGTAAACTCTCGATGGTATCGGTTTTGACATAGGAGTTGGTTCGATTGTATGGTTTGAAGTTCCGATCAAGGTTTAGTCGTCCGGTCAAGGTTCCAGGTCCTGGTCCTTGGCATTGCATATACTCAGTTTCATTTTTGTTGGGTCTTCGTTCATTTTGCTGTGTCGGCTCATTCAATTTTGGAAAGGAATTTCAGCTATACAGAAGGTTCATTTCTAACCCTATAGTATTTAATTAGATCTTGGATTTTAATAGATCTATGTGTTACGAATTGAAATGTTTGCCTTTGATTCTTCTGTGATATTTCTTCATGTAGTGTTCTTATCACTGTTAAATTTTGGATTGATATTGAATGTAGATTTTAAATGTATTTGTTGTTAGACGAAGTAAAGAGATTGTAGGAAGTAATCTGAAACTAAATAAAGTGTTTGAGCTCAGGTTCATGGAATTGATCGTACCGTGGGTGTTGCTAAATATTAAATTCGGGTTTCAACAAGTTAAAGGAGTTTTGGGTTGTTACGGATGATAGATAGTGTTTGGGTTGGTAGGCAATTCTAGGTCTGTTTAATTGCATGTGTCTTTATTTGCTTTCAATAAATTAATGTACTTATTTCCCGGGAAAATTCCCCGAAGAATATTTGTAAAGGAGGAAGGCTGTTCATGGACATGTAGCGTAGGATACTAAGATAGGTACTTTCATTTCGGTTTGTAATCATTTAGATATTGTTTTGAACCCATTTTTGGTGCCCGTGATTGCATCTCTTTGAGTTTTTCCAAATGAGTTACTATTTGAGCCAATACAAGCCAAATACAAGTCAACTAAAGCGACCGTGCTAAAACAACGAGACTCCAGGAGTGTCTCACACCTTCCTCTCGTTAAATAGAATTTCTTAACTAGAATCTGTCATTGACCAGTCTATTTGAGTCAAACTTGTTTAAAAAGGGATATTTGTTTATTAAAGTGACTTGACACCCCAAAATCCAATGTGAAGTGGCGGCTCCGATTTTAAAAATGAATCCCTTTTGAAACACATTTTTTGTCACTTTCAATCTAGAAAACCCTTTTGGAACTTAAAACGTAAATCTAATCTTTTATGGTTAAAAATGGGGTGTGACAGTGCTATCTTAGTAGTTTTCATGTTGCTTTCGAGAGATGAATAAATTAACATATGTGACTATAATTATTTCAAAAAGGGATATTTGTTTACTAAAGTGACTAGTTCCTGAGTTGGTTATAGTTTGCATTCAAGTGGACCTTTTTGTTTGATTGGATCAGGGTGCATTTATTATGTAGTGAAGTTGATTACTCCATTAATCTGCTTCAATTATTAGTTTGTTTTGAATTACAAATATTTTGAATATGTGATTATTAAGCAATTGAAGTAGGAAATATGAACGTTTAAACTAGGACTATGTACACTTCGTTAGTTCGTGGTCTTAAGATGTGAAGAATATGCTAGAAGTGCATGATAGAGTTAGATGGAAATTCTATAATAAAGAAGAAACATAATCTGATGTAATGAGTAGAAAATTTGCATATTGTTCTACATTTTTTGCTAGATTACAGACAAGTTCGGAAAGATTTGATTTTCTTGATCAGCTATTGACAGCAAGTTCCCTAGAGGGTGTCATGGGGTTGAGCAAAACTGAAGTGAACTTGAAGAGGTTACTTGTAACTGCATCACAGCAGCAAAATCAAGCAAAGCTTATACATGTATGCACAGGTCATTCAAGTTCAACACTTTAGAGAATTGATAATTGTGTTTGTTTATTTTTCTTTTCATTCTTCCCTATGGCTTGGGTTTGCATGTATGTGAGACTTGTCGTGAACATGGTGAATTTATCAGCTCATTGATTTGATTGTGCTTTTTTTTTTTTGATAGATATAAATTAAGATATTATATTCTTGAATAGATGATTCTAGTCCTTAAAGGCTTAATCTTTCTGTTACTGTAATATGCCTACACTCTAATATTGGTTTTTGTAATTTAGTTTCATTTTTCAGTCTGTGAGTGTGGGTTTATCTGGATTGTAATTTCATTTCATTTTTCAGTCTTCAAGTGTGGGTATATCTGGTTATCTAATTTGGAAAAGTTGTGCTCGACCTAAATCACATGTTATAGTTACACAAAACAAGACATCTGGTAGTCTTGATTTCCTGGGTATTAAGACTTAAGAGGCTCATTTCTTTGACTTTCATGATATGCTTTGAGATGCTAACTTTGAAACACTTGGCCTGTGTAAATGAACCTTATAGGTATTGACTAGCAGTAGTTTGATGGCTATATGCTTTTCGATATCTTTTTGTTTTCTCTTCCTCTTGCCTATTATTTTGCTAGAGGTTTTGAAGAACTTATGAATTGTGCTATTTAATGGAGCTCATATAATCTGTGTGAACCGTAAGCATTTAAGAAAGTCTTCTTTCTATTTTGGAAGCTTTATATATTCGAGCAGCTTCAAGTGAACTGGTAGCTCTGTTGATTCACCAACAGAATGAAGGGTAACGAGGATTTCCACTGTTCTGATACCAGTACGAGTTCATTCATAAAGAAGGCTATGTATCTTCATCCTACTTGGGCTGATTAAGTGGGTCTTTCCTCGAGTAATTTTATATGGACTGTTTGGGAAAAGATGAACCATTGTGCCTTTGATGGACAGAGAGGCTAATGGTCAACTCTGTCCCTTGTTAAATATACTCTCTTATTTTAGTTTACTATTGAGTAAAACTATAATGGAAAATGAAAGTGTTCTATGGCTTTAGTATTGGGACTTCAGTTCTTACAGAGTACTTGCATTCTCTAAGGATACATCTTTTTGGGCTTTGCAATACAAATTTTGTATACAATGTTGTACCTCACTTGCATGCCTTCAACACATTTACCTGTCAAATATATTTTTTGGAGTAAAAGTACTTTTCTGATCTCAACATGGTGATTAAAATTAGTAGTACTGCAATATCACCATAACTAGGATGAACAGGGCTCAGGAAGGCTCGTCCACCTACTGAAGTTTTTTAATCAGATGTAGGATGAGAGATAGAGTCATAGTAATACCTCCTTGTCTTCCCTAATCTTCTGAACAAACATGCATCAACTGTTTTTTTTTATGTCTCTGATGGAGCCTCTGTTTCAGGAACCTGATCTGCTCCTTTTCCGTTGTATGTTTTCTGATGTAGTTGTTACATGTGAAAGTTGATAATTTTCTGTGCTCACAGCTGCAACTTGCGGCATAGGTTGTTTCTACTTTCTATGAAAAGCTTTTCAGAAAATCATGGCATAGGCAATTGCTTGTACAATTTTTGTCATCTGAATTTTTTCCTCTAGGGTATATGCATTTACTATTTCCTTTTGTTACATCTTTCACAGTATGTTGCCACTTTGCGGGAACTACTGGAGCAATTGGCTGACGAGAGGAATTCTGATAGATTACCAAGGTCTATATGCTTTGTTCTTTTCCAATTAGATAATTTGAAGAGAACAGAAAACTACATGCTGCTACAAAAACTTCCAGATTGTTGGCTTCCTTACTATCTGTGACTGTTTTTTGTAAAGTCCCTGCCTTCCGTTTGTTTAGTTTGAATTATCATTTAAATTTTTATGTATGCTTCCTAGCCTTTTCACTCTACCTAATCAATAAAGTGGAAACCCCTTATCATGGTCAGTTAGATGGAAACTCACCATCCTTTGATCTCAACTCTGCCTACCCTCCTCCAAATTGGACATATTTTAGTTATATTTTTTGTAGAGTGGACTAATATCCTGCCTATAATGAACAAATCGCATCCTGACAGTATGACTAGTCTATTTTATCTCCTTCTATGGAGGAAGTTATGATGCTCTATGCAGACCGTTTGGTGGTGTGTGTTAGCAGTTATTTTCTGCATTTTTCTGCTTTTGTTATCCGTGAAATGACCAGGGATGACATAAAAAGAATTATTGTCTTCCTGTGTTTAGAATAGAACTTCAGCCATATACTTCTAACAACTCTAAATTTTTTCTTTACTGTATGAGGAGAACGTTTTGAACTTCTATAAACTAGTAATGAGAGTTTTCCTGTATTAAAAAAGCTAATATAGATTGATTTAATGCTTGAAATACTTTGCTTGAGGGTGTATGTTCTTATTGGATCTCTTATTTGAAAAAAATAAAAATAAATTTACTAGATGCTTTCTTCCTGATGTGTGTTCAATTTTCACGTTGTCTCCCAATATAGGGTTTCAAAAGCCAAGGTGAATGAATATGCTGAGAACATTGAAGCTGTTGCTGCCAAGTTAGCTGTGCCCATGGTATGCACATGCTAGTGTCATATCTTGTGATTTACCATTCAGATTCACCCTGCTTTCTTATATGAAAACATATCATATTGAGGTATTTTACTGATTTTGATGGAATATGAAGGAGCTGCCATTTTTTTTTTAATCAAATAGACTGTACTTGAATTTTAGTCCATAGCGCTCAGCATTTCAGACTTCATTATCCTTACTGTTACTTCTGTTGCCATACCTCTGTTCTTTTGATGTTTTTGAACGTGGTTCAGTTTTCTCTTCTGGAGTCACCTTTCAACTTATTATAGACATATGCTAGTAGTTATTTGAAAATATTTTTGCTTCTATTTAGATGATTAACAAATAAATTATCTTCAACCACATCCAGTCTGATGAGCATACACCCGAGGAACCTGTGGCTGAGACTTCCAGCAGTGGAACTCCTAAAGCAGAAGAAAGTGTGAATTATGCTTCTGAAGGATTGAGAAGAAGATTTGGGTACCTGCATTTTAGCCATTGCAATGTGTCATTTTATAATTCTCTCTCTTGACCGTTGTTCTTTGAATGAAATAGGGTCCATTCAAACAATGAGGAGAGATCTCGAGATACCATTGATTCTGATCAATCATCAGCTGCTGTCAAACTGGATGATGCTGCACGGACACATATTGAGAAGCACAGGTGCTCTATCTGTACTTCTTTTCTGTATTAATATTTATAGACAGTTTTTTTGTTTGTTGACTTCTGTTCCACCAAGGCTTTCCCAATGTGTATCTGTTCCTGAGAAGGTACAGCTTGCCATGTGTGACTTGTTAAATTAGGTCTTAGGCCTAACTCACACCCCAAAAGCTAGCTCAAAGGGAGGAGGATTGCCCAAGCCTTATAAGGAGTTCACCCATCTCATTATCCACCAATGTGGGACTTTTGTCATTCTTTAACACCCCACCTCACGCCCAGTGCTTAGCATCTGGTGTGTGGGCAATTTTAATTTTGGGGGGCCCCAACATTGGGTGAGATGGGTCCTGCTCTGATACCATGTTAAATTAGGTCTTAGGCCTAACTCACACCCCAAAAACTAGCTCAAAGGGAGGAGGATTGCCCAAGCCTTATAAGGAGTCCACCCATCTCATTATCCACCAATGTGGGACTTTTGTCATTCTTTAACGACTAACAGTGTAGTAGGTATGCGTGATCTAAAAAAAAGGTGTAATAGATATCTGCTCTTACGGTGTAGTTGATCTAGTTAAATATAAGCAGCACAGTGTAGGAATACTCTAACC